>JZLH01S0631009.1:30836-40937 GCA_001188425.1 Eucidaris tribuloides | reverse complement strand
GGTTAAATTTGATCAAAATCCGTGTCAACCTGATGCGAATTTTGGTCATAGTTGACTCGGAATGTGGTTGAACTTGACCCTTTCCGAATGTGAGCCCAACGGACCGTTTTCTGAGTCTGTTTGACACGAGATTTTTTTTTCTTTTTTTTTTGTGCAGGGCCCTCATTGATAGCAGTTCCAAAATTGAAGAGGCCACCCTGTCGAAATAAAACTGTAAATAAATAAAATAAATAAATACAATACTACGGCATCGTGGTCCTAGTCACTCAAAGTTCAAAGTTCAATTTATTTAACACTTTCCGTAAAAACATGACATAACAAACATAGTAATCAAAATTCAAAATAATTACACAGAAAACAACAACAAACAAAATAGAGTTACACATATTAAGATTATACATACAAATAAGGGAAGTGTAGGGACACAACAGAAAGGTTACTGGGACCTTATTTAAAGAAGTGCCCTAAATTTAAAAGCAATTATTCAAAATTCAAATCATAGCTTTAAAATATGCTAAGTACTCCCGACACACAGACACACAGAGACACACACAAACCAGGGACCTCCCTGCACAAACACACATATTTACTCACTCACACATGCACGCACACATACACACAAACATGCAGACAGATATACACATTCACATACACACAGATACCCCGTCCCACCTCCCCCCCCCCCCGCCCCTCCTACATTGTGTGTAAATATTCATAAAACATGCAAATATTGCATAAAAAAGAACCCGATGAAATTATTACGGTAAGTATTTTTGGAGCAGATATTGTTTAAATCTCCTTTTAAAAACATTCACACTATTACTATTTCTTATATCTTCAGGTATAGCATTCCATTGCTTTGGACCTTTAAAAAATATATTATTTCTAGAAAGAGATGTTCTGAGGTAGGTGAAAATTATTAGCACTTCGTGTCTCTTGAGTATGGACTACGGCATTGAGAGAGAAGTGTTTCAGCAGTGATGAGGGTAGTAAACCATTAAAACACTGATACATAAAAATTGCTATTTGATAGTCTGCCATATCATATACATTTAAAATCTTATGGCAAGAAAACAGTGGCAATGTATGTGCATTAAAATCAGAATGTGTAATTATACGGATAGCTTTCTTCTGCAATTTAAACAATCTTGACATATCTTGACATCCCATGCTTACACACATTTAGGAAACTTGTTAGTAGATACACGATCGAAAGACCAATTTGAAAACCTCCATTGTGGACAAACTTGCTAATAATCGTCTCTTGTTTCAAGCTTCGTAAAATTATGACGAAACTGTGGCGGTGTCATGGTGTAGTGGTTCGTTCTCTGTCTTTCACGCATCAGTTGTTGGGTTCCCGCCACACCCACTTTCGTCCCTCAGCAAGGCGATTTATCCACATTGCTTGTGCGGGTGTTTTCTTTGTGGGGAACAAATCAGGTACCCCCACAAAGAAATATCTCTAGACTAGCATATAGTTGCTTAAAACATTATAATAACATCCTGTAAGTGTACACTGAAGACGTTTGTATGGGTTTTTACTGAACTAAGAACAACTCTACTAACACAGTAATACTTGCTAAGACCTAAAATTGCACATGATCGTATGAGATGTTAACCACATGGTATATCTGGTACTGGCACACAAACACTCACACGCAGACAAAACCCCATAAGTACACCTGTGTAAGTTAGTGTGTGTGTGTGTGTGTGTGTGTGTGTGTGTGTGTGTGTGTGTGTGTGTGTGTGTGTGTGTGTGTGTGTGTGTGTGTGTGTGTGTGTGTGTGTGTGTGTGTGTGTGTGTGTGTGTGTGTGTGTGTGTGTGTGTGTGTGTGTGTGTGTGTGTGTGTGTGTGTGTGATGAACATGTAACCATTTAACCCGTTGACTACGAGATTCCGTAAATCCCCATAGACTTTGTACAGGGCCCATCCGGTTCCCGTAAGCAACGGGTTAACATTTCCGAAACAAAATGTGGCCACAAGTAAAATACGTGACATAGGTCCCATTTGCAACATGTCTTTAAATAGGAACGAGCGATGAAACAGTTCGGACAAGCCTTCAAGAGCCACACTAATTCATAACAGAATTTGTCCTTCATATTCTTCTGGGAAGAGCTGATGTCACTCTTTTACAGTATATGATTGATAAATTACACTAATTCCAGCGCTAACTGAAGATAGGCATTTCGTTTCCATTTTCTAGATGCTAATTTTCTAGAAATTACTGAATATCTTTTGTGTTTGTTTAACATCATTCTCAGACCTTAATAAAAGCTGTTTATTGTTCTTGTTTGAAAGAAAGTAATTGTTATTTTTTATGTCTGAAGGTCAATAACCAAAGTGCCAAAATTCACCTTTAACTTGAGAAGGGTAACAACGTTATTTCATAAGTTCATAACGTTAACATGCATTTCTGCAATTTCGTGACACAAAGAGGCATTCAAAGTAAATATTTTATCTATTTATTTATTTATTTATTTATTTATTTATTTATTTATTTATTTATTTATTTATTTATCTATTTATTTATGTATTTATGTATTTATTTCTTTCTTTCTTTATTTATTTATTTATTTATTTATTTATTTATTTATGTATTTATGTATTTATTTATTTATCTATTTATTTATTTATTTATTTTTATTTGTTTGTTTGTTTATTAATTTATGATTTACCAGCTTCAACCTCTTTAAGGGAAATACGTGTAGCAGGATTGGGAGAAGTCCTTACTTTGGGATTAAACTAAACTAGAATCAAGAACACTTTTCAAGTCTTAATGCTATCTTGATTTAGTGGTGAAATGTTTAGTGCTTTTTAAACAATTACCACAGTACTCATTGTGACAGGCAAATTTGTTGAGTAGTTTTATATGGGATCAGTTTCTATCAGGGCACCAGCTTAATTTAATGTTGGTAAATGAACTCTTGTTTCTCCACAAGTGAACAAATTCAAGACAAATCCTTCCAGCCAGGAGATACACTCCAGCTGGTGGATACATTGGTATAATTGTGTTTCAAGCTATTTGGTTCTTGGGGCATTTTCAACTTTTCCCAATCATGTCAATTCCCTTTAAGTTCTATTTGAAGACCACATCTCAAACCTTATCCCCACCTTATTCATGGTTCGGAAATCGAATGCTGTCATAGTTGAGCTCTCATAATCATTCACATTTAAATGTCCTTTTTGGTGTCTGACACACATTTCAAACGAAGAGCGGTTCATATTATACAACGTAGAAACCTGAATCCCAAACACCACTTTCTAAAGCTAAAAGCTGCCCTTTAATGAAGAAAGATAATTTTTCAGGCGCAGTGCCATGTTTAATGTATAAATAAGGTTTTTGTTTACACTCCGATATCGTCAATTACAACCTGGACGATTCACAGACACGAGAGTAATCAGGCAAAATCTCAAAATTCAAATGAAAACATTTCTCTAGGATTTATCAAGAAACAAAGATATTGCAAGGATTGAAAGTGTAACTGGAATGTACGGTGTATCATGAAAGTCTTAAGATGTCAAACTTTTGATAGACACAGTATCTGAGTGGTATTTGTCAGCAATTCAAAATCCTTCTTTAGTAGATAGACACTCCAATCGTGACTTTACACGACACTTTTTACAAAAATATATTACATTTTTATCTACTGGAACTCCGTTAACGCGTAACTTTAGACTGGAAAGAATATAATTTTATTTTGTCACTTTGTTATTATTATTCAATTATTAACTTAATGCAATTAATTAACAGGTAGCTTAATGGGTGTGTCGTTACTGCCAATTTTCTTATCGAGTAAATCTGCATAATGGCATGACACGGAATCGTCAGGAATTGTTTCACATCGTAATGGGAAGCTAACTAAACTCGGAGTGCTTTCCATTTCAAGAGAAAGATTGATTTTCCTCATTTTTTTTAATTTATTTTCATTTATTTATTGAAGTCTTCTTTTAGCAGAGTAATTTCATTGAGGTCCACTGACAAAGTGTACCTGCTTTACAAGAAAGCCCTGCGTATATAAAAATACAAAATCATATAAATATAAAACACATCAAAATTTATCCTGACAACTACATATATTGCACAAGTAAATAAATAAAAAATACAAATGGTTGACTTACTTGCGTAAAAAGAAAGACAGGCAAAAACACCAAATGTTTAAAATTGAAAAATTAATCATAAGTTTATTTACAGTTCAATAAAAAATTTAACTGAAAGACAACTACGGGAAAACATAAAGACTTGCAGAAATCAATAGATAATTAAAGCGAAACGAAACAATATTATGTTAAGATATATGATACCGAAATTTCAAAATCAGACGAATATGAAAAAAACCCTAAATTGAATACTACATGTTTGTGGCTGGCAGCATTGAGTATAGTAGTAGGTAAGTTACTATGTGGCAAGAACTATAATGGTTATACAAAAACATAATAGTATGATGTAATAAAGTGTACCAGCCTCCTCGCACCTACGCGACCCACGATGGCAATCAGTTGATATAAGAACTTTCACGAGGCTATATGATTTGTGAGAGAAGGTCAAAAAGTTGGGTAATTATAGTTAAAGTTCTTAAATATCAGACAAAAGGAGGCAAAAAGTGAAAATAATTGGATAGTAGTGTTATAAAACGTGACGAAGTTTACGGCATGATATTTTTAAATAGAGCTAAGCCTTGGAAGGGGAATTTTGAACGCTATGTGGGAGCCTGTTAAACTAATAGGGACCATAGTAAGAAAACGAAATATAAATAAATAGCCACAAAGTCGAACGAGTTAAAATGATAGCATGATTATCTCAATGGTAGATAACTAAAACATGTTCTACGTAATTTCTTGAATTTCTTTTAGGAATAATCTTAGCTTATGTATCCGTCACACATGAAAATGTTCTCGTAAAATTCAGAAAGGGGATAGTACTCGCTCTCTGACGGCATATCAACTGCTACTTTTTCAACTACTACAAAATAATCTCTTTAATTATGATGTGTCATCAAACAGACGGGTAAACTTATATAACTTTATTATATTTGGTATGCAAATTTTCCATTAGTAGTAGTAGTTGGCAAGTGATATAAACATTAAGAGGTCAAATTTCTGGATAAGAACAGCTTGCTGTCTGTATAAGATGTGAAAAGACTACACACTTGTATCCAGCTAGAATCACACCAAATGTACTATACTCCTAATCGAAGTGAAGATGTAATTAGCAGAAAATTAAACAATGACCATCAGATAAAAGCAATCCAAACCGATTTTTTTGCTCTTGCGAAGAAGATAACGGCAAACATATCTTAGCGATTTGTTTTAATAATTTTAGAGCAAGGTCTGACGAAAACATTCGCTGGAAAGAGGGCTTTGTGCAGACTACTGACTTGGAAATGTAGATACAAGGAGAATCAAATTAAAGGCCTTACTTCCAAAATCGTCACACGTCATAATCATGTCCATTACATTGTCACAACAACATTAGGCAAGTATAATTTCATTGTTTAGTGCCCGTACAGCTCTTTGATGGAGACGTGTTCGCTTTTCGGAAAAGAAATCTTACTGTTAATAACTACTAAATTGTTATTCATTTTCAGGAAATAATTCCGCCACTGAAGGATAAAAGTACTGACTGATAAGTACATCAAGGGTAAAACGAATAGATTCTTTTACGACATGCTTCACTAATGATCGATCATTCATTCCCTTGCACCAAAAGAGCACCTTAAAACCACAAACTCCTATCCGCCAAAAGCTGTAGCTCCTATACCACTGCATTAGTCTAAGCATTACCTGTGTTAGGTAGAGATTACCCCTTTCCACAAATGACAGGATTAATATCCCATTACTCAGTCCACAAACCTTATTTGTCAATTTTTACCAAATATGGACTATTACAGGTAGATTTCTCCTTTCGGCCATTATACATGGCTCCATACATACCGGTACAGATGAGATTAGGACCCTTTGGTATCTGCTGTCACAAGGAGATGTTAAAGTGTCAGTGTCGTTGTGGGTAATGCGGCATGCTGTGCTTGAACGTGTCGGTGTTTGCGGTTTAGGTGCATTGTGGGTAGTGTATGCGTGAGTGGGGGAAATGTGAGTTATTGCTGTTGTTATTGTTGTTGTTGTTGTTGTTGTTGTTGTTTATTGTTGCTGATGTTTTGATTGCGATGCCTGTTCTGTCGATTTGAGGTCCTTTCTTTCTGGGATCTGATACTATGTACAGAATATAAAAAAGATACGCTCTTACTTATAGTAGGAATATTTACATGAAAGCCGTGTTATAAACACAACAAAAACGTAACTACCCCCTTTTTCAAAATACTATAAATTTATAAAAACACGGTTGTCAGCAAAATAATTTTGCAAGGGTGTTTCTGCACTAATTGACTAAATTATGTGTAAAAATGTGGTTGATCCGTCAAGTCATGCATGAGTGAGCACATATTAAAGGCAAAAATGTCACTTTTCAAAAGTCACAAGGGTCATTTTGGGGGATTTTTGATGCAGGATTTTGACAAATTATGTTTCTGGTGAATGATTAATCGCTATTTATGTTAATTATCTATCGTTTGATCCCCTTATACCTCCTTTGGCACTTTTGGCATATTTTACGCTTCGGTGAGCTCAATTTAAAAATTTCCACCCTTTCTCGATTTTGAAATAATAAAATCCATTAAGTTAATTGCAAAAATTGAAATCCGATATTTGGTTGTAACGATATCATGGTTGAGTGAGCACACTTTATAAATAAAGCAAGAAATGTCATTATTTACCATTATTTTGGCATAAGAGGTGACTCCTGTGACTTTTGAAAAGTGGCATTTTAACCTTTAATGCATGCTCACTCATGCATGACCAGACGGATCAATCACATTTTCACTCAGAAGTTAGTCAATGAGTGCAGAAACACTCTTGTCAAATTACTTTGCACAAACTTGTTTTGTTAAAAAGTTATGGTATGTTGAAAAAGGGGGTAGTTCCTTTTTTTGTTGTGTTTAGTTGAGTTTGGATGGTGACGGTATAGACTTATCGGTGATATTTCGTGGTGCGGCTGTAAAATATGTCGTATAATAATGCTTGCAATATTTTGGTAGTTTAAGAGATAGAAAAACAACTTTATATGGAAGAGAAATCTCACCTATTTCACAGTAGTGAGATATTACACAACAGAACGATTAACAGAAAGGACGCATGCAGGCACGCAATCAAATGAACATGGGAAAAGATGTACAAGAAGAGATTTTTAAAAATGTAGAAACAAACAGAAGAACAATATTAGAAATGGAGAACCCTATTTGTATCTTAAAATGATAGGCCAACATTGTGGAGCTTCAATTTAAAAAAAAAATGTCAAATTTTGATATCTGAGCTACATACGTAGAAGTGTTCAAATGGACAAATAAACACCCTAGAATGCCAAAGGTTTGGAAAGTTATGCTGCCAATGGCAAGGTATGCATGAATAAACAATTTATACTCCGGTTGATGATAAAATAGCCTACGGTAGATCGATCTGCACACAGTATGTCTATGGGAGGAAATGGGTAGGTGAAACCGGTCAATTTGAATGCTTGTAGATTTCACTTTTTTAAAGCACTAAATCATCATTTTGAAATACAAATTTTTTCAGGGCTTCAGTTTTAGACCTTATCAAAGACACTTGGAGCATGGAGAATTATGTAGCTCACATTTTTTTTTTACTGTGGCAAATGTTAGCCTGTGGCTTTAATAAATATCAGAAAGTGATCCAACAGGCACTGAATCTCTTTTGCCGCCGCCAGAAACACAACCAAACAATACTAATGCCTTTAGGTTACTATGAAGGACAATTCTGTGAAATTTAAAGAACAGTACCTTTCTAGAATTCGAAAAATGCACAAACTATGATTTGTGGTTCAGTCTGTGTGTCAGATCCGTTGAGGTCAGTCAGTTCAGTAGCATGAAAATTTAACTCTTAACGTGCCAAAGTCGAAGATCTGCACCAAATAATACACATAAACTCCATATAGTTTTAAATCCTCTGGCATGTTAAGAGTTAACTATTCATATATTGGTAAATGAATACTAATCTGCATGAGGACCATGAGGAGTTCTGAATACCATTACAGAACTTTTAAAATTGGGTCCAGCCTGATTTGTACACCGCAAAATGAACTTTTCGACCAAATACGCTGAACTCAATTGTAGTGTAAAGATTCGCATAAATGTTCACTTCTCACAAACGCCAAGGGGCTGAAAATTCAAGTTTCGTGAAAATAAGCGTTGCTAAATTTCAAACAGAATGCACTGACGTAACGTCGCTCAATGAATTTGACTTTTATACAGCCGACAAACTAGTGTGACTACTAGATCTGATTTGTGTATCATCTAGTCAAAATTGAATACCTGCTGATCAAAGCATACAGGGTGAAAAACTCACTCCGTTGCAGTTGGACGATTTTCAAGCAATCTTTGCTACGGTTGAACTTTACCAAATTCAGAACTAGTAGGTGAAAGTTATACATTCAGTGTCTGAAAGCTAGACTACCATTACAAAATACAACTAGAGCAGCTCCCCAACTTCAAATGATTTATCTTTTATATTTCAAAAACTTTACAACGTGTGAATCGGATTTTGACACTGCCTTGTTGAGCTCCTAACTTTAAATCTGATCAGAATCGGTTTGGTGTGAAAAAAAAAACACGGCCTTTAATGCTCCCTTTGGCAAATGTTGAAAGTAGCTTCTGGACATCAGAACAAACTGTAGAATTTTTCAAAGAGACTTCATCACTATATATCAGGATGGTGCTCGTTGTTGAGGCAATATTATTATGATATCGCACGAAAACGTTGATGACTTGACGAATTGGGGATTCGTCCTCTTATTCCTCCTTGATCCGGAAAATAAATCTTGGAGATACGCTATTTGTCTTGGGTGATCTGGCAAGGATTCCCTCGAAACGTATTCCCCTCGCAATACAGATCAGTGAAACACTGTACGCCGGTCATTTTCCTCTCTTATTGTTCTTCTTTCTCCGCGACATACAAATTTGGTCGTCAGATTAGGCTTGTATTACCGTGGCTAAGTACTCCGTGTCACACCGAGATAACACACGGTTTGCAGGACAACGTACGGGCTGTGTGCGTCTGAATATAGCGGCAAAATAATTTGGCGTGTGCGGCCCATTCCGATCTCTCTCCATGATATACGTTTGTGATTGTAGTCAATCTCACATCAAATGTGCATTAAGCCTAGGGGCAATCAGCGTATCCGTTGTCACATATCAGTAGTGCTGCCCTTCTGTTTCCAGCACAAATTGTACGCAAAAGGAGTTCGATGTTTGAAGATGTTTCATCGCAAAAAAACGCGCTAAACTGACTTTAGTAACTTTGGAGAAAATGCATTCCTTTGCCAGAGTTTGTACACGCGTCAATAGAAAAGGTAAAGTAAAACGCGCGATATTTCCTACTTGCGTGTATAATTTGGCTTCATATTGTGCTCTAAAGTAGGATATGTAGGTGGCAAATTTACTGGTGTCGATAACTCAGTTTGGTGAAAAATAGACTTAGCGCCATTCGGAACGAAGCTCTTCGTTTGTTCATCTAGTTTTACGCAGGCGCACTACAAAATAGGTCGTCTTGCAGTTCCTTGTCCTAAAACATTCTGCGGTAAAATGGTTTTGACGTTACTTTCTTCATTTTTTTTTATTTTGAGCATAATGTTTGCCTAACTGATGTAGACATGAGAAATGATTTTAGCTAAATCGGCTGTTGTGGCGAATTTAACTAGGTTGGTTGTCATTAATAAAACACGCAACCGCAGAAAATGTTAGGCACACACATACTTCGTCGAAAATTAATAATCATATGATGATAAAAGCAGCGTTTCACAAGGTCTCTGGCAGACACACACACACACAAACTCAAACACACACACATAAACACATACAAACACAAACACACAAACAAGCACACACGCAAACACTCACACAAACACACAAAAACACACAATTACACAAACACACACACACTCACACACACAAACGCATACACACACACACACTTACACAAACACACACACACATTCACACACACAAACACACACACACACACACACACACACACAC
>JZLH01S0631008.1:870-19085 GCA_001188425.1 Eucidaris tribuloides | reverse complement strand
CCACCCCAGGATCGACACCCCTGCTTGGTTAATCAAGAGTCCACAGTGTTAAAGTAATAGGCTAACATTGTGGAGCTTCAAATAAAAAAATGTCAAACTTTGCTATCTGAGCTACAAAGTAGTATTTGAATGGACAAATAAACACACTAGAATACAAAAGTTTGGAAATCTATGCTGCCACTGGCAAGTTATGAATGAATAAACAATTAGTACTCGGGCGAGTAAAAATAGCCTAGATCCACATACAGTAAGTCTATGGGAGGAAATGGGCAGGTGAATCCGGTCAACTTACGATTTTCACTTTTTTAAAGCACTAAATAATCATTTTGAAATTCAATTTTTTCAAGGCTTCATTTTAAGTCCTCATCAAAGACACTAGTAACATGGGGAATCATGTGGCTCAGATTTTTTTAACTGAGGTAAATGTTAGCCAGTGGCTTTAAACAATATTTTTAACCGATCAAGCTCAATAAGCAATTTTGCAACTTGTGCAGAGCTGGCACCAATGACAATCATTTCCAAATCACTTCGAAATCGGTTATATTTTCTCGCTTTGTGGGTTGTTTTATTGTGAAGAAAGTGTATAACAATATAGTAGCTCCATGGTATACCTTTTTACAAGCCTCCAGAAAAAAAATCATGCTACTTGTGAATATGAATGGTATTATTTGAAGATCAAAATGATTAATATAGCAAACACACAACACACACACACACACACACACCACACACACACACACACACACACAACACACAACACAACACAGCACACACACACACACACACACACACACACACACACACACACACACACACACATACACACACATACACACACACCCACACCCACCCACACCCACACCACCCACACCCCACACCCACACCCCACACTCACTCAACACACACACACACAAAAACACACACAACACACACAAACACACACACACTACGACACACACAACAAAACACACAACACGACACAAACACACACACACAACACACACAACACACACACACACACACACACACACGACACACACACACACACACACACACACACACACACACACACACACACACACACATACCAAACATACCATGTTTGGGCAGATTATTCTCTACATTTATTCAAGTTTCAATAATTATTATACAAACTTCATGAATTCATCTACAATACATTTATAAATTCCAGTTGACAATGTAAAAAACGAATACGAGACATAATTGACTAACTTGAATACTGAAACAAGATGATCATTTTTAAGTGACGGAAAGTATCAATATCTAATTAATTGTATTTTGGAAAATAGTTAATTACAATATTACAATATTACTTAAATACAGTAATAACGAGTCTCGGGGATAGAAGGAAGCCAAGCGCAAATTCAGACAAGTTTATTGGACTGGGATTTATTAGTTTATTTGATTGGAAGACTGAAATGCAGAAGGACCAACTATCATAAGCGGAGCTTGATCAGATAGCGGCCCTAAAAGAGATGACGAGCTACATGGATAAGATACTCTAGGATGGATGTCACTTTTATTCAAGAAAGTTTGGAAGGGATTTTGTAATAAGTGTCCTAAGGCTAGTATGTTTGATTATCGTGTTCGGTGAGTGGTGCGTGCAGAGTGCAGTGCAAGGGTTTGTGTTATTGAGTATAGCAGGGATGAATAAATACATGTAAGTTCACTCATGTAAACAGAGATTGAAATTTGAAGTAAAATGCCAAATTATTGGAGATTGATTTCATTCAAGGATTGTATTGTAAAAGGAGATACTTTTTCATTACGGCTTTGAAAGAATAGAGGGAAGCGCAATGTTTTATGTAGTCAGGTAGGGTATTCCAAACGTCGGGACCGTGGTGCCTTATAGTGTTATGAGCTAAAATAATTTTGGGTTCGTTAAATGGAGATCAGAGGAGTGACGTGTGGGATAAGAATGTGTGTTTCTATTTTGTGTAAAGATATTCTGAAATGTTGTGGGGATTAAATTTTTGGAGAATTTGTACATGAAAATTGCGGTTTGAAAAGTGTGGATATCTTCTAATTTAAGAGTTTTTAGTTGGTAAAAGAGGGGATCAGTATGTGACAAATAATGGGAATTAGTACAAATACGGAAGGCCCTTTTTTGAAGAAGAAACAGGGTTTGGATTTTTGTCTTGCTACAGTTGCCCCATGCTAAGTTGCATGTATAACCTGTGTGTTGCATGTATAGCCTGTGTGGCAGGGGTGTATCTGATTTTCAGATGGGAGGATATGTCCAAAATTTTCGGCGCGCTCCGCTCGTAAAAATGGAATATAAACTTAGATTGAAAATCGCATATGTTTAGTCTACTCTTTATGTTACTTTTAACCCTATTTTAACTGGGCTATTTCAGACCAGGTTTTTACTGTGGGGGGGGGGGGCAATTTGACGCCCCCCTTCAGATCTCGGCCGCCGATCTCGAGATCGCCGCGAAAATTTGCATGCACATAGAGCCGGATGTAATATACATGACTGTATAGTAAAATTTTCAAAAAATGTGTGTTTTCTATTTTTTAAGTAATTAATTATGCAAATAAGTGCATAAAATTATGTTTTCGCCTATAACTCACTTACAATAGCTAGTGGAATATTAATATTTGGTGAGAATATTAATTCTGATATTTCTCGCAATTATCTACAAAATATTTCCCGAATTGGAATTAATTTCTCATGTATTTTATTGTTTCGTGAATTTCTTATGTATTTCTTTGTTTTTTCGACCTTTTGTTTTCTATTGTTTTTTCATTGAAATTTGTTGGGGACACTTTTGCAATCATAAACAGCATAAAATTAATTCATTTCAACCAGTAAAAGCAAAAATAATCAGACATTGTTGATATTTGGCTGAAAACACAATTTCCCTTGATTTTGTACACGAAATCACGTTTACGAGCAATTTTGGGGTTGACAGGTTTTGAAATGTAGTGATGTTCTACAAGCTCTCATGGGGTCATTGTAAAACTTAGTTCGAAGAACAATGAGTTCGGAAATAGTCTCGAGTCATATACTTATCCATATCAAGAGAATGGGCGAATTATATGTTTCTTTTTGTTGTTACTTTTAATATCATCATCATCAAATGTGTATTGGTACGTCCAGTGATAGTAGTAGTAGTAGTAAAGTAGTAGTAGTAGTTGTAGTAGTAGTAGTAGTACTTAGTAGTAGTAATAGTAGTAGTAGTATATAGTAGTGGAGTAGGTGATGATGGTGCATGGTGGTGGCCGTGGTGTGGTGGTGGTGGTGATGCCTGGTGGTGATAGTGGTGGTGGTGGTGATAGTGGTGGTGGTGGTGGTGGTGGTGTAGTCTACTACCAATTAAAAAAAAAACAAGTAAAAAATATGGGGAATTGGTGGCAAATTGCTTCACAACTTTCCACTGTAATTTTTTACGGTCCGCTATTCACTAGCTTCATGTCCTCCACTCGTCCTCTTCCTACTCTTTCCGTTTCTTTATCATCATCATTATCATCATCATCATCATCATCATCATCATCATTTTCCTCATTATCACTGTTATCATAATCATCGTCATCATCATCTTATTTTTCTTCTTCTCCATCTTCTTTTCTTCTTCTTCTTCTTCTTCTTCTTCTTCTTCTTCTTCTTCTTATGCTATGTATCCTTTAGTGTTTTTTTGTATATATATAAGTGTACACTGCAAAAACAATAGTGTTAAAATTACACCAGTCGGTGTTGTGAGGACCGCACCAAGCATTATACACCAGTATTAAATTCATGTTGTTAGATCAACACCCATTGGTGTTATTATAGCACTTTTTGTTTGTTATATCAACAATAATATCTGTAACACCTGAGGGTGCGGTCCTCTCACAACGCCTACTGGTGTTGTTTTTGACACCGTAGTGTTTGCAGTGTATCGCACAATGTTGATTTTTAGGCACGCAAAAGGCATCGTTTATTCTTTTTATATAAAAGCATACCTCTTTGAAGTTATAAAGGGATGATGACATATTGTGAACTTCAGTCAAATGGCAGGAAGACGTTATACACCCTAATGATGTACGTGATATCCGCTAAAGGTTTTGAAATGTAGTAATGTCCACAAACTCTCATGGGGTCATTGTATAGCTTAGTTTGAAGAACAAAAAAATAAGCTTGGAAATAGTCTCGAGTCATATACATATCAAGAGAAAAGGCGAATTGTATTTTTCTTCTTGTTACTTTTAATATCATCATCATAGTACGTCGAGTGAGAGTAGTAGTAGTAGACTCTAGTAGTAGTAGTAGTAGTAGTAGTAGTAGTAGTAGTAGTAGTAGTAGTAGTAGTAGTAGTAGTAGTAGTAGTAGTAGTAGTAGTAGTAGTAGTAGTAGTAGTAGTAGTAGTAGTAGTCATAGTAGTAGTATAGCGTGGAGTAGGTGCATGGTGGTGGTGGTGGTGGTGGCGTGAGTGGTGGTGGTGGTGGTGGTGGTGTGGTGGTGGTCGTGGTGGCACCGTGGTGGTGCCATGTGGTGGTGGTGTGGTGGTGGTGGTTGCGGTGATGGTGCTGGTGTGGTGGCCGTGGTGATGGTGCGTGGTGGTAGTGTGGTGGTGGTGGTGGCTTGTGGGTGTGGTGGTGCTGTGGTGGTGGTGGTGGCGGTGGTACTTGTAGTCTACTACGATTCAACTGCAAAAAATACTAGTACAAATTATGGGGAATGGGTGGCAAATTGCTTCACGACTTTCCACCTATTATTTTTTAAGATCCACTATTCACTAGCTTCCTGTCCTCCACTCGTCCTCTTGCTACTCATTCCTGTTTCTTTATCATCTCATCATCATCTTCTTCTTTCTTCTTCTTCTTTCTCTCTTCTTCTACTTCTTCTTACTTCTTCTTCTTTTCCTTTCTCCCTTTTTGTAAGCATTGCCCATGTGTGGCCTTGTTTTTGCTCGTAAATTTTTGAAGTATTTGAAGTTCGTTTTACCAATGTTATCTTATGTTTAAATGCAACATTTCATGTGTTTTTTTCATGATTACTGTATTTGCTGTGATTCTTTCATGACTTGTCATTATTTTGTATCAATTTGAATATGTTATGCAAAAATTGATTTAAAAGGTTTTACTTTGAAAAGTCCGCAAAAAAAAAGTCTTCTCTTCTTCCTTCTTTCTCTTCTTCTTCTTTTCCTTTCTCTTCCCCATCTACTTCTCCTTCTCCTACAATGGGTTTGTATCGTCTGTATACTGGCTTCGATTGGATCGAAGCCAGTGGCCTTTTTATATAATGTATATATTTCACTTCATTCGGAATCTTTCATGCATATGATTGTGAAATTGTGGTGAATAATAATTTCACTGACTTGTGTCACCTTTATTTCCTGCCGCCCCCATGTTGGGTTTTGCCCTATCAAATGTGACTGGAGAGTGGTTAAAAGTTACAACACCATACAGTTACAGTGGCGGAGCCAGGGATTCTAAGAGGAGGGGCGCTAACTTACCCTACTGTGCTTTATTACACAAAACATTTTTTGTTAATAGAGCAAGAAAAGATAATGAACATTCGAAGATCCAAAAGGGGTTGTCATGTGGGGAACAATGGGGGGGGGGGGTGGTGGAAACAGGAGCCCTTCCTACGTACGCCACTATGTAGTTCGGGCCAATTCTGAGGGTACCACGGAATCTTCACGACCCACACGTTCGCATATCATTCTTATCAGTTCTCTTCAGCAAATTTTGTGACTGACCTAATGCGTGGGACGTGGGATGTTTAACGTTGTGCGATAATCGCCAATTGTGGTTGAATGGAAACATGGGTTTCTAGATTCATCGCGAAGTTTGTTTGTTTCATTTCGAAATGACGTCTGACTCATTCAAATCGTATATTCATGCATAGTGTGAGAGAATGCTGGAGAATATACGGCATTTTAATGGCTTGATTGTATTCGACGCACTAAATGGTGAATGGTAAGTAACTTCAGTTGTACTTGTTTTAGAATTGTATACGGCTCTATCTTTATCTTATTTGTCTAATTCCTTTTACATTTCTTCATTGTTGTAGTCGAGTCCGGACTCGAGTCCAATTTAGAGGACTTGGGACTCGATGCCGATCGAGTCCGAGTCCCTATATGTAAAATGAATGACAAGGTTTTATTTTTCTGTAGACTCGGACTCGGTAACTCGACTCCAACGCTGCATTTCTTTATCAAAATGTTCAAGCGTTACATCCCGGGGGCACATTTCCGTTTTACACCCTTGCGAAGGCAATCTCAGCAATAATAGGGGGGGGGGGGGGTACTCAGATTATAGTCGGACGGGGGTTTGCCGCTGAGAACTCCGAACCCATACCCACATCTAGGGGTCCTTTCGCCGTAAATAGGCACCTATGTCTAATTTCGGCGAGCAAAAACTTGAGCATATGTTTGCGAATATGAAATTTTGAAAATTGTGAGTGTTTGAAAATTTGAAAAATGGGACCGGTGTCTAAGGATATTTTTGATGAAAAGGGGACCAATGTCTTCCGAGCGGCATATCCCCGTGTACCCAACATACGTCAGTACCCCCCCCCCCTCGGCGTTACATATGATTATTACGTGACTTTTTTATAAGTGTAGACATGGCGGTGAACTGAATGCGAACAAGAATAGCATTAAGTACGCTTCATTTTATTCCTGACATCATTTCTTTCTAATGTAAAACCAACCCACATTTCCAAGGACATTTTTGCAACCAGTAAAACACGGCGTCGGTACGTTAATTACAGTATACCCACTCAGTGAGCATACCGATGTTGTATTACCACATCTTTAACTGTATATGTCATTGAGCCAGTAGGTGTTGTTACGTTTGTGTGCCAATGTGACATCTACTCTCTTGAAGAAAAACGAGTGACATTGTTCACTCTTTAGGGAGTGAATGTCAAAAAGTTAGAGTGAGTTTCGAGTGATCTTGAGTATTTTCACTCATTTTGGCGTGAACTCAGTGATCACTCGGGAATTTAGAGTAATCCCCGAGTGAAAACATAATTCGTTCGAAAATCACTCTAAAATCACCTTTCTTGACATTCACTCCTTACAGAGTGAAAAATTTATAGCGTGTTTGTAGTACAGTGATTTGGTCAGTGGCGAAGTCAGTTTTCTCTTTATTAGGGGGAGGGGGTGGGTCAGTGAAATACTGACAGAATTTTACAGAAAATCAGATTGGACGTATAGTGGTGACGTTTAAACCCTGCGTCTTAATATCTTCGTTTTATAATAAATTATTGCTTGTATAACTGTATAAGCCAATATTTTTTACCTGTCTCCATCGACTTTGCATCATTGACCACTTCTTCTTTCGGACTTGCTGACTCTTTTTTTTTTTTTATCTTTTTGCTTGTTTCATCGAATTGCACTACACTGTATGATGCACACACCTCTTAAAAAATCTGGGTACGCTCCACATACCATGCAGGGGCTGAGACATTTGAGTTTAATCATTCTATTATGGTTTGGAGGGTTTAATTAGTTTCATTTATGATAGTAGTTGGATCATGTTTCTCTCAGCACACTGTAAATCGATACATTTTATCTTCAAGTGCTGCACCTCAGTTCCGGTTTCTGGCAGTCTAGGTTAAGTTCTAGACTATTATTCCGTAATCCAATCCCAGAACAATATTGAAAATGAGTTTATAGGTGTAGGCCTATGTTTGGATATTATTTTAGACTAGCTTTCCCCCAAAATACGCTAGCCTTGTATCTATCTCGCTTCGCTCTGATTTTGGGACTGGGACTGGGTGATTGTAAATGCAGTACAAAAAGTAGCAGCCTATGTCTTAGACTATGTTTCAAACGAAAGAACAAAATAATACTTAAAGGAAGATGTAGTTGGCAATTAGCAGGAGTAAGTTAAGAAAAAATGACATTGTGAATATTGTGAGAATTATGGTACATGGTGATAAAGACAGCCTAAATAAAGGTTGCTGTATGACACTCACCCTCAGCATACCCAATAAATTAGTTAGTTTCTGTTAATTTTACGTCTTTGCACGTTTCTTCCCTGAAAAAAAAAAAACACTTGCCGAAATAGCTGGGGGGGGGGGGAGGCTTATCGATTCAAACAGTGCACACATTACCACGGCGCGACTAACACACGTCGGATGGCATGCATCGGTCACGCATGGTCAGCTCCAGACCAGTGCATGTGCGATCTGATTGGTTGGCAAAAACTCAAATCTTTTGCCTGTTTGATGCTGGCTCCTTCTTCTGACTTCGGTATATCATCGAGTCAGATTGTGCACAAAGAGGAACAGAAAAAGTGGGGTTTTCAATTCTAAGGTTGCAGTTGACTTTTTTCATTGAGTGTTAGTTCGTTGGATCATATGTCGATTACAACTCGCATCAAATGACAGATATAGTTTACACAACTTCCTCAATATCTAGGGCATCCAACACCTTGGATTCCATTGTTTCTTAACTTCCGTGTGACCCTTTATACCACCCGCACAATTCACAACTTGTAACTTACTTGCACCGTTGTAATTGAACACAATAATCGTTACCACTACCTCGATTGCCCTTGTATGGGCAGAACATTGAAAATAGGGGGTGCACAGGATATACTGCACTACCCCTGTTTTTTTATTTTTTTTGGGGGGGGGGGGGTTGGGGGTTGGAGGAGATGCCACCTCTAAAAATGGTTCTTCCTCCAAATTTACACTGATGCTCATAATTATGGAATATTTTAGAGACATTTTAGAAGTTGCCATATTTCCGTGAACGGTACATCTGGGATTAATATTTGCTCACCCCTGGTGAAACAAGTATAATATAAGTATTTTAGAAATGCTGAGCATTTTGCAGCGTCTGACTCGACGCTAAAACCTGTGTTTCAAAATGGCGGTATTCAGAGATGTTGTTGGGTCATGTGGTAGTTACGCGCGTTATTAGACTTGTAAAAGACTATTCTAATGTTAATTTAATGATAATTGACATTATATCAAAATTTATCAGTTTTTTGTGTTGTTTTTTTAATTACTTTAATCTAATACTTTTTTATGATTTTTGGTAGATTTAAAAAAAAAATGAATATAAAATTGTTATTGCGCTCAAATGTATTTTAGTTTTTACTTTAGCCATATCTCATGAAATCCAAAATTGCTTCACATACTGCGTTTTTGTGAAATAAACACTTATCTTGAAAATTTTGGACGATAATATGAGAAAGAACTTAAGTATCAACGAAATATTGCATAATTATGAGCAGGAGTGTATGTTAGCACTCAGAGATATTTTAGAGCCCTAGATAAGCACACATTCTGCTATAAGGACCCGTCGATCGCCGTTCCACGTTTATGGTTGTTCAAATTGATTTGCTTCATTAAAAGACTACCTTAAGAAGACCCAACCCCTCCCCCCCCCCCTCCCTCCTCCTCCTGCTAACGCACACATTTTTATGCTCTTCAAGCTGTTTCGTACTCAATGACCTGTACCAGCGGATACAACTTGGTACAGCACCCTAGTAATTTTGCCCCAGTCTTGTTAAATGGAAATGTAATGGACTATTATTATTATTATGATGATGATGATGATGATGATGATGATGATTATCATTATTATTATTAAACACAACAAAAAACTACCCCCTTTTTCAACACGCCATAGCTTTTAAACAAAACAAGTTTGTGCAAAATAATTTGGCAAGAGTGTACCTACACTCATTGACTAACTTCTGTGTGAAAATATGATTGATCCGTCAGGTCATGCATGAGTGAGCATACATTAAAGGTGAACATGCCACTTTTCAAAAGTCACAGGAGTCATCTCTTATGCCAAACTAATGGTAAATAATGGAATTTTTTGTTTTATTTATAAAGTGTGATCACTACCCCATGACATGGTTACAACCTCTTCTGTTCGTACAACATGTAAAGATACATTTTGCTGAAAAATATCGGATTTCAATTTTTGCAATTAACTTAATGGATTTTACAATTTCAAAATTGAGAAAGGGTGGAAATTTTTAAATTGAGCTCACCGAAGCGTAAAATATGGCAAAAGTGCCAAAGGAGGTATAAGGGGATCAAACGATAGATGATGAACATAAATAGCGATTAATCATTTACCAGAATCAGAATTTGTCAAAATCCTGCATCAAAAATCCCCAAAAATGACCCTTGTGACTTTTGAAAAGTGACATTTTTGCCTTTAATATGTGCTCAGTCATGCATGACTTGAGAAATCAACCTCATTTTCACACAGAAATTAGTCAATTAATGCAGAAACACCCTTGCCAAATTATTTTGCTCACAACTGTTCTTTTATAAAGTTATAGTATTTTGAAAAAGGGGGTAGTTACTTTTTTTGTTGTGTTTATTATCATTATTACAGGAAGTCTTCAATTTATACCAGAATCATGTATAATGTTTAGGGTTTCTGCTGTGAAAATTTCATATAGTCACCCTTTTCCTCATTGTTGTAAAATATTTATCAAATAAAACTATGATTTAACGGTCACATTTGTTGTATAGCTTTCTATGTGGTTTCATTTTCTCCCAGGTCATACTTTAGTTCAGTACTCAAAAATGAATGCAGCAAACAGATTCCACGCAAATAATTCCACCCTGGATATATGCCATATAAAACCAAATCATGGCAATACCATGGTTTACCATGGTTTGGGCCAATTTATCATGGTATTACCATGGTTTATTTTCATAAGAGATGTTTCAAACCTAGTTCGTAGGACATTTTTTACTTATCCCAATCACGTCACTGTTATGCGGAATTAATGTACAACATGATGTAAAATCGGTATGCGCTCAACGCAACATTGTCTATCATCATAAAATCATTACTTTTGTCGACCAGAAAAGAATGGGAAGAGGCATATGACACCCAAGTACTGTGGCCTCACTTGGGTGCACGAGCATCTGTCTAAGGTATATGCCAGTCGAGGGTGGTGCGGCAGCATCTTTGTATTTTATGGCTAATTAGAGTGTATATTCAAGATGGAAGGATTTGTCTTGAATTTTTTTACTTGAAGAGAAACAAACAATAATTTACCTTTAATGAATTAATCTCCGGGTCTAACAGAAATTGATCCCACGAAGCTACACAAAAATTGCACCCTCTCAGCATTTTATGATAATGATTGTACAAAGAGTACATGTATGACTGTGAAATTTTTACAACAGGAACTTTAAACAGTATACTTCATTCTGTGAGCATTATGTCTTAAATTGAGGACTACTTCCAATCTTGCCATTTCTTTGTAACATTATGGGGAATTTCACACCCCCCCCCGAAAAAGTCAAATCTCCGCTGGGCTGCTCTGGAACCGACTCATAGTTTTGTTGTTTTGTTTTCAATGGTTTGTTTCAGTTAAAATAAATTATGTTGATTTTATTATCAGAAATTAAAAGCAAACTTAATTATGATAAAGTGACTACGTATTATTTTAATATATCTATATCTATCTATCCCTCCATCTATCTATCTATCTATCTATCTATCTATCTATCTATCTATCTATCATCTATCTATCTATTTATAATTATGATTATCATAACTTGTCGACGTTATATTCATTTAATGTATTGTTTTAAATTATGTAATGCATTTCTTTGTATTGTGGTATATTTTTGTTACGATTTGGAAATGGAAATAGAATGAAATGTAATGAAATAAAAAACACAACCTTTTTACGTATATTTGTTTTCTTTCTTTTATAGAGAACGCATCGTCAAGTGGATAATTTTGTGGTGTTAACATCAAGATGGCGAGTAAGCCCGTACAAAACCTGTGTCGAGTTGGCATCATCGTCATTTTTGCTTTGGCAATTGTGGCCGGGACAAAGTTCTCTGATATCGATAGTGGAAATATATCGGACGATCGCGACTTGACAATCGGGAACCAATCAAGTTCCGCTGTGCTTGGCGGAAGTCGGCACGCAAGGCAATCGAATGATGATGAGGTCGAATATCGTTCTAATTGTGTAAATGAACTACAGTGTTGGTGTTACAGTCAGTCGAATCCAGCCGATGGCGAAATTGCAATGTACAAAAATATCCAGTGCTTTATTTCTGACACATCTCGTGATCTGACAGAGGCAATCAATTTGATCCCATATACAGCAAAACTCTCAGTTTTTTGTTTTGGCGCTCAAGGGTCCAATTACAACATTAGTCAGTTTGCTTTCAGGAATCACACACTGTATTTGCAGCATTTACAGATAGCAAAATGTCAAATTGATCAACTTGAAGCTACAACTTTCAGCGAATTGCGCGCACTCCAGCGATTGGAAATATTTTATGGTGGTTTGAAAGAACGCCATCTCGCGGCAATAGGTGGCATTTCGGCACCGGCGTCTGTGAAAGTGCTTGAAATTGACGTCAACGCATTGCATTCTGGTTCCTTTGGCAGAACACGGACGAACATTTCTAGTTTAGATTTGTCATACAACAACATTCAATCAATTTCAAGTAATGCATTTAAAAACATGAGCTCCTTGCAGAGACTGTACCTCAACAATAATAACATTAGTTTCATTTCAGGAGATGCCTTTCTGGGCCTTGATGGATTAACGCTTTTGTGGCTGCAACACAATCGCGTGTCAATGGATAAATGTCCTCTTGATAATACGGTAGCCTTACAGAATCTTGATGTGTCGTTCAATGAACTATCAAAGTTAACGGATATAACTTGTGCACATTTGCCGCACGTTGAGGTACTAACCGTCAATGGAAATCATTTTACGTCCATCCCTTCAGAAGCTTTCAAAGGTATGGACGCGCTTCTCCGCCTGAATTTGTCGAACAATTCCATCGAATTTATTGACGGAAATGCCTTTCAAAATGGACCTTCAATGTTAAAGGAGATAGACCTGAGTGAGAATGAACTACACCAAATACCCGCGATTCTTTTATTCCCACTCTCACATATCACTCGCGTGAACATTTCCCACAATCACGTGGCTGTAATTCGATATAGAACATTCAGTGGCTTAGACTCTCTACAGGTCATTGACCTTTCCTTCAATCGCATCACGGTCATTGACCCTCTGGGAATTGTACAAGTCGACAACCTCACTCATCTCGACCTTAGATACAATAAATTTGAATCATTTCCCGACTCGTTGATTACATTCATAGGAACCGTTTTTCCTCCTCACATCCCAATTGCAATTTATCTTGAAGGTAACCCCCTCATCTGCGGCTGTCAAGACATGTATAGAATTCGCAATGGCGATTTTGAGTACTTCTGGGAGGCGTTCTACCTGGCAGATAAAAACGACTACGTTTGTGTAGCGCCCCCACCGGTTAAAGACCACCGCTTGATGACGATACCTCTGAGAAGTTTCTGGTGTCCGGCAGATGGAGCCTTACCCGCGGGATGTAGATCCTATGTGAGAGACGTCGACAGCGCGAAAATCTTCTTTTGTTCGAACCATACTTTGGAGGAATTGCCAGCAATTCCAACCCAAACTGCCATTTTCAATTGTTCGTCTTGTTTATCTCAAGACTTAAATATTTTGTCACCGAACACATTCCAGAGTAATTCTAGTTTGGAAGTTATTGTTTTGCGTAACGTTGGACTACGATCCATATCTCCTGGCGCATTTAGCTCCTTACTCAATCTAACACAATTAGACTTGTCTAGTAATCTTTTTGAAGAAGTTGATGAAACCGCATTAACAGATTTGCCGAATCTCAGATTTCTGAATCTCAGTAGTAATGGCATAAGACGCATCGAAGAGAATGCCTTTCAAACGAGCGCGAGACTCAAATCGTTGTATCTCCATGGTAACGCTCTTCGGACACTCCCCGATGGTGTCTTCAACCACACAACCAATCTCCAATCGGTGACTCTTCAGGACAACCCTTTCGTCTGCAATTGCTCACTCTTCTGGTTGAAGCAATGGCTTCAGTCAAACCTGGACAACGTGCCACAGATTTATGACGTCACGTGTTACGTCAATGCCTCTGATGTAACCATGTACCCAGTCATTCAGGTCGCCGATCAAGATTTCGGTTGCTATGGCCCCGAAATCCGCAACGTCCAAGTGTATACTGCGGTCATTGCCACCTGCTGTCTGGTTCTCCTTTTCCTGGTCGCCTTTGCTGTCGTCTTCCGCAACAGACGAGCCATCAGGGTCATCGTCTACACGAGATATGGCGTGAAGATACTACACGATGCAGATAAGGACGTCAATGATAACAGGTGGGATTTTGATGCTTACGTAGCGTACAGCGATGATGACGTGGCGTTCGTCGTCAATGAATTATTACCCATGCTGGAGAATGAACCTCTTGGTTTTACGTTGTCCGTACGTCATCGGGATTTCCCTCCTGGAGCTTGCATCGCCACCACCATTGTATCCAGCATCGAGAGCAGTCGTAGAAGCATCATCCTGCTTAGTCGTAGTTTCCTCCAGGATGAATGGCGACTACTGGAGTTTAAAACGGCTCATCAGCGTGTTCTCCAGGAGAAACGGGGTACCCTGATCCTAGTCTTCATGGAGGATATTAGAAAAGAAGAGCTGGAGGAGGACATGCGGTTTTACGTAACGGCAAATGCATGTGTTAATGTAAGGGACAGATTATTCAGGGAAAAGCTCGTCTACACAATGCCAAAAGAGCCAATTGCTATTCGACAAAATGGACAGGATAATATGAACTTGATCCTCCAAGACATCTAACTGAATTGTCTTTCGAGGGAACAATGAAAAATAAACAAATGGCTCTGGCAGGCAGACGTTTTGAAGGGTTCTGTCGTAGGATCAGTTCGATAGAGTGGGAAGAATGAAAATGGACTGTCAACCTGTTGGACACCGACGAACCTTTCTGTTTAAAAAACATATATATCTTAAGCTCTCTGGCTAAACTTGGTGCCAGTTTAAATGGTTGTATATATTTTGTTGTTGTTTCTCATAGGATATGATCATAATGTATGACTACAATACGCTTATTTCACATGTTTCGTTTGTTAATATAGTTTGCATATATAGTTTGCATGAACGCAATTGCTATTTCTGCCTAACGGGAAACTAGTGCGATGATTAATTTACAAGTCTTCAATATTTCAGATTGCTGTTAGAAGGAGGAGGGGAATTAGACATTACCAAACAAAATCAGATTATTGTTTAGGTCATAACATGGATCATATATTGTGGATCTACATACTAAGAGCGCTGCTATACGTAAGGTTGTTATGGGTATGGGCGGCGCCACGAGGGGGGCGTTCAAATTCGGGACACAAATTAAAGAGGAAAAGGGGGAGCAGCGGCTCCTATTGTTTTCAAAGTAATGAAAATTACGGGGAGTTTAGTGTCCCCCCCCCCCTCAAGATTTTCACTGAGCGACTTTCTGGCTGCTTATTTGACCGCAAATGTGGCCGTAAAAATAAAAGAAAAATTGGCCGCCATTTTTTTAGCGAGTTGTACTGTTTCACCATCCATGGGCGTAAATCCGGTCCGAGGAGTGGGGGGGGGGGGAATGATCGATAAAATTTACAAATTTTGGGGACACCCCCAAATCAAGGGTTATTTCTTAAAAAGGGGACAACTACAACGTGCAAAAATACCACTATAGCCTAAAATTGGCATTTAGCTTTTATTGTGATTACATTTGAGACTTTTCACGTGGTGTGTTTCTCGATCTTTTGCTGTTTTATACAAGCAGTAAATACCATATAGCATTAAATTTTGCAGTTATGTTTTCATGGTCTATATCAATGTACGAACGAGTGAAGCGAGTGAGAAATTTTTAGGACCTGTGAGACTGCATGGTGTTAAATAACATCTTATAAATGTTTCTGAAATGTCTCAGATTCGGAGACTGACAAGACCTTCAAACATAATATATCAAATATTAATGCGAGCGAGCCTGAGCATAATTAAAGAAGTTGCTCTAATAAGTCGTTTCAAATACGGGACACAAATTAAAGAGGAAAGGGGGGGGGGCGTAGCGGCAGATAAATTGGAACAGGTGCCTCTAAAATGTGAAAAAGGCCATCATCACAGGTGAGGCTTATCAGAGGTGGAAAAACTGACAATTGTTTCATCTGAAAACAAGGCAATTGCAAGACTGTGTCTCGCCCACCCGTGACTAAATAACAGAAAGGTTACTTTCCCAAAGTACATCCCTACACCACGTTTGACCTAAAATGACCTTTGACCTCATCATGTGACCTCTGACAGCACCACAACATGATGGTATACCAAGTACATCTGTAACCCAAGTTTGGTTGCCACTGGACCAACTGTTACCAAGTTATGTGTCATAAGAGAGTCTTGCAGGTACTCTTTAACAAAGTGGCCTTAAATGACCTGAAACCTCACCATTGACCTCTGACCGCACCACAACATGATGGTACCCCTAGTGCAGCTACCACCCAAGTTTGGTCACCATTGGACCAACGGTTGCCAAGTTATGTGTCACAAGAGTGTCTTGCACGTAAACTTTAACGTTGACCTCACCATGTGACCTCCGACTGCACCACAACATGATGGTACCCCTAGTGCATCTACCACCGAAGTTTAGTCACCATTGGACCAATGGTTGCCAAGTTATCTATCATGAGAGACTCTTGCACGTAAACTTTAACATTTGTGACGGACGCCGGACGGACGGAGGGACAGACGGGCGGACGCCATTTGGATCCCTTAGTCTCGCCTTCACCTCCGGTGGGCGAGACAATAAACGATTGGGCTGCTTATCTCCTCACTGAAAATATCTGAGTTTGTTTTCTACATTTTGTTGATAATAAGATGTTTCATTAGGCCTATATTTTGCGTTATCTGTGCACTGAATAGAGATAGGGATATAATGCCCATTTGGACCAATGGAAAACACGTTAGCTATGAGCATGAATGAGATATATTGTATTATATCCTAGATCAAAAAATATCCTTGTAGTGATTGGACAAGGTTGGCTCACGTGACTTGAAATAGTTTCACCATCCACTGATCTCTGCCGGAAGGTGGATATCCCAGAATCGTGACGTCACGATATCGGTATAATTTCCGCTATACCGATATCGTGACGTCACAAGCCACTGCCCCGACGCGACGTATGCGACACTACGCACTCTGTAGATTCTCCGCAGCTGTGCGTGCGACGTGTATTGACGTGTATACACGTCGTACCGCGGTCGACGTTCACGCAGCGCAGATCGCAATGCTGCGATGTGCCCAAATTATTTTAAGTAGGCCTAGGCTACCTGATGATGAATGGTGAGTTCATATTTTAATCAGACTTACCCTGTTCAAATCATCACTTTCAGACTTCGTTATTTTAATTTTTTGATCAAGGATATAAATCAAATACACCATGCACTTTTTTCGAAGGCCACCAGTGGAAAATTGATGGATTCTCTTCGGTGACTGGCATATAGTACTATTTTCTCCGGGGCTGCCGCCCCTCAGAAAATTGTGCTCTGCCAGTCACCTCAGAATCCATAATTTCCACTGGAGCCTCTCATTGCATGGTATATTTGTTAATATACCCTCCCTACTCAAAAGTATTGCAACATACACTATAATGCATCATTTGAGTTGAAGGGTCTTTCTATAACGACGTCCTAATGGAAGTTTATAATAGGAAAATAATTATTTGAAAGATGTTAATGGACAATCTTTTTTCTTCCTTCTCAAAAGCGGAGAGATTATCAAATTAATGCAGGCGCACCCACGGCAGAGGGCTGGAACGTAAAATTTAACCTTTTTTCGCCTCCCTGCAGGGTGGGGGTTAATTCACACTAGCAGTGGCGTAGCCGTGGTCAGCCTCATTGGGGGGGGGGGCACCCAGTCGCTCAGCCGAAATTGCATTTTCAGACGGTGGATTTTAAAGCGCAGCGAACGCTAGCGGTGCGAATAGGGGCGGGGATGGGGTACCCCTGTCAGGGTTTTGTTTTGCTATTGTTTAAAATGTACCACAATTCAATAATCTTGAAATAAAAAAAATGCCGTTTTAATGTATAGGCTTATTGTGTTTATAGATCGGAACATGTTGATCATCGTGGTATGTATGTCATTAGTGGTGGAAAGGCAATTCCACGAGCGAGCGTAGCGAGCAAGCGGTTTGGAAAACTTTGAAATTCTAAGACGAAAAATGCGTTTTGCAGGCCCCTAGCCAGGATATTTCAAAAGAGGTGGTGCGTATAAGTACAAAAACCCAAACCTATGACGGAGGGGGGGGGGGTGGGAGGACACACCACCCTAATGGATGGGTTCCAGGGTCCACCCTTATAGAATTCCAAGTAGGGCCCCCGCCCCTGGT
>JZLH01S0630996.1:0-37731 GCA_001188425.1 Eucidaris tribuloides | reverse complement strand
GTGTGTGTGTGTGTGTGTGTGTGTGTGTGTGTGTGTGCGTGTGTCGTGTGTGTGTGTGTGTGTGCGCGCGCGCGTGTTGTGTGTGTGTGTGTGTGTGTGTGTGTGTGTGTGTGTGTATGTGTGTGGGTGTGTGGGTGGGTGTGTCGGAACCGAGGCTGCAGTTGTGAGTGGTAGTTCCGCTCCTCACTTTTTGCTACATCCTAACAGTGCCCCCCTCGATCGAAAACGTCGTGCCCTTCCTGTCATCAACTACATGCACATTTGCCTAAAAATTCCTTCTCCAAAATAAGAGTTCCTCTCGGTAAAAGGACCAAAGTTTCCCTATTTAATGATAAAATAAACAAAGTTTTGAAGTAAAAGGGTTCAGAATTTCCCCCATGTCGCTTGCTCGCGGAATTGCCTTGCAATTAATCTCGTGTACTCTAGTCAAACACATACTAAAGCAAAATGAGTTCTTCGATTAATAAACCCTCCAAAATAGTTCCGCACGTCAACTTTGAGTATCAATATCTCTCTTTGTATTATAGTATAATTCTTGATATTTGATATCGTTGAAAAGCCTGTTTATTTTCCTTTCCAATGAATCCTCATTTGCTATGGTTATGGCTTCAGGGAATGTGTAAGAAATTTTTAATGAGGGGCCAGTCAAAAGTGAAAAGCTGCAAACTACATTGTTATTGTCACCAGTTTACTGTTCATTTGTATGGAGAGTGGATTGTGTTTAGTGATGTTGCGATGGTGTTTAATGAAGTGTTGTGTTGTTTTCACATCATAATTTGAATATTGAATGTGATTTAAGTGGGTAATTATAAAATAATTATTGGGTTTGAGTTTCATTAAGACTCTTGCAATTTTTTAAAGGTCCCCTCCAAAAACAAACAAACACATAACACTTCATTAGTAACCACCACAACATCATTAAACCAAATTCACTCTTCATACAAATGAACAGTAAACTGGTGACAATAATAGTGCATTTTGCAGCTTTTCACTTTTGACTTGGCTCAATTCTTAAATGTCTTATACATTCCATTAACCCATAACCATAGCACATGAGGTATCATTGTAAGAAAACACGAACAGGCTTTTCAACTATACCAATATCAAGTTTTATACCACAATACCAAGCGAGATATCGACGCTTAAAGTTGAGTTGTGGAACTTTTTTTGGAAAGTTTAGTTTCAAAAGTTGTCATCTACTGAAGATGCGAAACGTCGCTATGCAACAATCGGTGATGTTTGTGATGGAATGAGGGAAAATACAAAATTGTGCATTCGTTTTGATTGATTTGATTTGTTTTATTTTGTATTTCGACAAACAATACAATGACTAAAGACACACTGATTTTAAAATACAAGGGTGGCGGAACCGGGTGATGGGGGCGTGGGCAACCCCCAAATTCCTGCATACCAAAAATGCCCCTTTGGGTTTTTGTCAATATTGAATAAAAAGAACATTCATTAAAGTGATTTCTTTTGTTTCAGCCGCTGACGAGACACGTCATATAATTTAGATGAAACACGAAGTTGGTATATACTTTTCAACGAAGGGGTACTAGGGTACTAGGGCTTCTACAAGACCCGTGACTAGTGTCTCGGGATGGCGAATTTGGGGCACTCCCCTATTTTTGCCCCACTGAAGAGTTTCTATTTGTAATAGTGTCTTTTCTGAGGGAACTACGTGACACCTTCTTTTAAATCTTTTGTCATACAAAAAAAATCCTCCTTTATTTCTTATGAGAAAAGATCCCTTTCTCTTTCTGTTATTAACAATTCTTGCATGAGCATATGATTGAACACTCCAAACACACACACACATACACACAAAAATAGGCTCAAATTTGCACCTTTAGCAATGTCATACTGGTAGCACCTATACGGGTGCAACTTTACACCTTTCACGCCGTAAAGGTGCTTCCAATGTGACATTGGTCTGCACCTATAAAGGTGCTAAGTTGAACCTAAAAATTATTGCATCATACGTTATAATGAATGCATTTTGAGTTGAAGTCGTCTTTCTATGATGTTCTAATTAAGTTTATTACTAGAAAATGACAAATTATTTGAAAAGAAGCCATTGAATATTCTTTCCCCTTTCTTCTCCAAGGCTGAGAGATTATCAAATGCAGGTGCAGCAACGGCAGAGGGGCTGGAACATAAAATTTAACATTTGTTCACCTCCCTATAGGGGTGGGGTGTTAATTCACATTATCATATCAATTCGGTTTCATATATACATATATCACATTAAACGGTTTTGATGGATTGGAAAAACTTCCAACAAACAAACAAATTTGTCAATATGTTACTCTGACGCGGTCACAGAAAGAAGACCACATCCGGCGAAGAAGAAAACACCTCCTATCTTCGTAAAACAGTAGTATGGAGGATACGCCCCATATTTTAGCCAAGACCTCTTAAAGTTACAATTTATTATTCTTTCTCAGTTCTAAAGACGGTTTACTGTTGCAAACATCATAAAATTTACTGTCATGCGACTTTTCAGTACATAAGATATAATGATGTGGAGAGAAGGCCATCATCTTTAATTAGTAGCCTAATTTCTCCATACCACTGTCTTATGAAGATAGGAGGCGCTTTCTCCTTCACCGGATGTGGTCTTCTTCCTGAGACCGCATCAGAGTATAACATATTGGCATTTTTCATTTGTTGGAAGTCTTTCCATCAAAACAGTTTAACGGGAAATATGAAACCGAATTAATATGATAATGTGAATTAACACCCCACCCCTACAGGAGGGCGAAAAAATGTTAAAGTTTTATGTTCCAGCCCCTCTGTCGTGAGTGCACCTGCATTTGAAAATCTCTCCGCCTTGGAGAATAAAGGAGAAAGAATATTAAATAATTTCTTTTCAAATAATTTGTTATTTTCCAATAATAAATTTCATTGGGACATCATTATAGAAAGACCCCTTCAACTCAAAATGCATGCTTTATAGTGTAAAAACTATGTTGCAATACTTATGAGTAGGGAGGGTACTTTGATTCGTGTGCGGTTATACTTTTGCGGTCCCTTGATTAAAGCCCAGGTATAGTTTGGGTAAATCGAGCAACTTTTTAAAATAAACCTTTATGAAAAGTATGCATATCTCACATCACAGGGACAGATTCTTAGACATGAGTAGAACTAAGAGTAGGTACTGAGGTAGGTAGATTGACAGACTGACTGATTGATGTATGAATGGATAGATAGAGAATTACGCAGGGATATACATGTAACTTTGTAGACAAAAATATAATCCGTTCTTCGATATAATGTGTACAAAATATTTACATTTTCTTGTTTTGGTTGTATTCATCAGTGTTGTTTGTTAGTTGTGTTGTGTCCATGATTATTCGTAAAAGTCTTCTATATACCAACATTTCAAAACTATCAATCTCTCTTCTGTTGATGCTTGATATATACATGATATACTAGTAAAACAAATTGACAGATAGAAATATAGACAAAGGGATTAACAGACAGATATAGACAGGGAAATTAGAGGATAGATCTACGGACCGTTATATCAAAATGATACGTAAGGGAGTACCGTCGTAAAGACAAGACAAAAACTGCATAGATGAGTTGGTAGAAGACGGACATTCGGACAGACACCGTTACGAAAATACACAGACGCTTTGTTAAAAGCGACTCGAGTCGAAAGATTAAGAGATGAGCCGTAAGACACTTGAACAAGCAAATCAGCATGAAGGGTATTAACGGTAACGTGTTATTGTCAGTTAATCCATCTCAAACGGAGTCTTCTTTCTTTCCATTCATTTCCCGCTTGAAATATCCGATTGTGTACAAATTAAGTAAGAGCAAACCACAATCAATCCTGATCCCACTCGAGTGGGAAACTGGATATATCCAACTGTCCCAACGATTAGGGCTCTTGACTCAAGCACACGCCCGCATCGCCAAATAAGTCAGTTCCACGATTGAATATTTGAAATTCTTTTCATGTTTTGACAATGGTAATAAATGCATTTGTTACCTAAATATTGGTCCAAATCTGCCACATTCCACCCCGGATTTTGCTTTAGTCACTTTTTAGATGGATGTCGAGTGGGGGTGTCTACTTGTAAAATGATTATGCGAAGGTGTATAGCCGGAACTACATGTGATATCATGGTTTAATAATCCCAGGTGTCTTAATTGCCTTGTCCCTCGTAGCCCCCCTCCCATCAAAAAAAGAAAAGCTCCTGTAAATTTGGCAAAAAGCCACGAATTTGTTTAAAGGGTTTGTCTGAGTACAGAAACTAAAATAAATGTTTTCTAATTCTTATAGCCCATCTCCATCAATCACTACCTGTTACTATCAGCGCGATACTTCATATGCATGCTAAAAGTTAAACTCATTTTGAGTTAATTAGATGGCGTTAGAGCGGTGTAAAAAAACAAAGTGTCTCGAAGTCATTATTGATTAATTTACTTTATTGTTTGATCATATTGATAATTTGTGTAAGCAATTATTTTTGGTCTTTTCATATCAATAGAGGATTGCTGATGTAAATGCTCAAACAATCGAATTATAATGGACATTATGTTATAGCACGGAGATTATTTCCAAATAACTTAAAAAAATAAAAGGTAGTCATGTTTGAAACGAACCAGGGTCTATACATGTACATCATAGGAACACAATAAGGGTGGTTCGCGTAAAATGGAAGCAATTCCATGAATCAGCGTTTAACTGTTCAAACCAAATGTAGATTTAGTCTTTTGATCTAAAAAGCGGGAACATCCCTAAAACAGGTTGTTGTGGGTGGGAAGGGGGGGGGGATCGATGAACATTTTGTTTGAAGGAGCGTTAGTGAGATTAACAAATGAACCCACAATTGCATATGACCGAATGGTCATTCAGTATTATAATACGATTGGAAAGTAATTTTTTGTACTTGTTCCCTTCTTTCTTTATTCCTTCCTTTCTTTTTGTCTTTTTTCTACTTTCCTTCCTTTCTCGTTTATTCTTTTTCCATTTTCCATCATCCTTCCTTCCTTCCTTTCTCGTTTATTTTCCCTTTCTTTCCATCATCCTTCCTTCCTTCTTTACTTTCCTCTTTCATTCCATCCTTTTTTAGTTTTTCTTGCCTTATTTCATCTCTGTTTCCTTCTTTCCTTTTTCTTTCTTTATTTCCTTTGTTTGTTTCACGATTTCTCTAATTCATTCTCTCTTTCTTATGTTCATTCTTTGATTTTTTTTTGTCCTTAGTTTTAAGATTTCATTTTCTTAACTCGCTGGGGTACACAAACGTCGTCACCTCATCCCCTAATTCCCCAACACCCAAGCCCATCTCATCCTTCCCATCCAACCCGTCAGGGGCGGCGCTATGGTAAAATCTTAGGGGGCGACAGGACCTGTTTTACTGCCAAATTGTAGGCCTTATACGCTCACGGCCAAACAGCGACGCGGCAAGCAAAAAAAAAAAAAAAAGCTTCTCAGGTCCGCTGGAAACCGATTTCACGGCCAAACCACGGCCAACAACAAATTGAGTGTGTGTGTGTGTGGGAGGGGGGGGGGGATTTACCACTACCCCCCGTGATTTTCATTACTTTGAAAGAATAGGAGGCGGCCGTGTCCCCTGCTCGACCCCCCCCCCCCGTGGCGCCAATGCCACACCGAAGTCACCGAGTGATCAAACCGCAAGTGTGCTTCAGTTTTAAACTATTCCAAAAATCTGAAAAGATGACAATAAGTTACCCTATCTGGCGACTCTCATAATAGGTTCGCTGCCCACAGATTTAGTAATACTTCGTCTTTATTATGGTTTTGTTTGGTCATATAGGTACTGAAAAGAAATACTAGTAGCGATAAGTCAACAGAAATTCTGTATCTCGACGAACTTCTTTGACAATTCTAATGTACGTTCTTTTCATTTTTGCTACCCTCTGAAAATAACAAGGTCAAAATGACCCGGAATTTTGCCAGGTTTGACCAGGAGTTAACATGATGTGATCCTTATCGGGATCAAATTTGACCCCGTTTTCAGAGTATGACTCCAACAGACCCCTTTCCGAGTCATTTTGACCTCGTTATTTTCAGAGGGTAACAAAATATAAAATTGGAAAAAAAATAAAATAAATCTAAATAAAATAGAATGAAATGAAATGAAATGAAATGAAATGAAATAAGAAAAAATTAAATTAAATAAAATAAAATAGAACAAAATAGAATAGAATAGAATAAAATAAAATAAAATAAAATAAAATAAAATAAAATAAGATAAAATAAAATAAAATAAAATAAAATAAATAAAATGAAATAGAATAGAATAAAATAAAATAAAATAGAATAGAATAGAATAGAATGAAATAAAATAAAATAAAATAAAATTAAATTAAATTAGATAAAATAAAATAAAATAAAATAAAATAAAATAAAATAAAATAAAATAAAATAAAATAAAATAAAATAAAATAAAATAAAATAAAATAAAATAAAATAAATTAGATTAAGCAAATAGGAAGCCTTTGGAAGTGGAACATGCGGAGATGGTTGAGGAAGTAATGAAAATTCCTTTAAAAGAACTGACAAATCGTATTGGTACCAGAATGCCTTGCTTGTGAAATCCTCTTTTATTCTCTTCTTCTTTCCCGTCATGGAGAAGAATTAATCACTATACACACATTTAAAGGAAGACAGATTTGCGTCTGATAAGTGATCACACTCGTTATATCTTTTGTATAACGATAAAAAATAAACCCCTTTACATAACCACAGCTAACTCCATAACGCCCGTTGAAGGCTATATTTCTTCAGACATTACGACATTATTTTGTAACTTATTTATTGCACGACTAACCCAGGGCCCAAATGGAAACTTTATATCCAGGGTCTCGGTTCTGGAATACGTGCCCTTGTCGAGGGGCGTCGATCCATTTTTTTTTCGGATGGGAGGAGGTGGGGGGGGGGCAAAAGTAAAGCAAAATGTCAACAGCTTGGCGTGATGGTTTAGTGGATAGAGCGTTTGTCTCACGTCTGAAAGGTCGTGGGTTCGAGCCCCGGCCGGGTCATACCAAAGACATTAAAAATGGTACCCTCCACAGTAAAAACGGCTGTTTAAAATTTTATTCAACGCTGTTTACTATATGAACTGATCAGGTATTGTATAATAAAGTTTAAACAACTGTTTAAAGTTTTAAACAGCAATGTTCAATTTTTAATATTTATTGTATAAAAATTGTACATTTCAGTTTCAATTTTTAAACACTTGTTTAAACTTTTAAACAATTTCTGATCAGTTCATATAGTAAACAGCGTTGTACCGGTATAAAATTTTAAACAGCCGTTTTTACTGTGTCTGCTTTCTAGCCAGGCGCTCGGCATTTAACATGTAGAACAGAGAAGGGTAATGATATCATTTGTGTTGTGCAGGGCCCGCTGAAAGAGCAGTCTATCAGATTAAAGTGGCTTCCCTGGGTAATTAAGAATTAAATTAAGAATTAAAAACAAATAAGAATTATTATTATTATTAATGTAGAATTTTGCGTCCCAAAACCGCCGAATTGAAAATTGTTTATGCCTAGTAGTGTTTAACGTTAAGTTAAATGGTTTTGTAATTTGTAGTGCCTTGCACTGCTTTTTAAACGTATCCTTGCATTGCGTTTTATGAATTTTTCAAGTTATCGACATCGACATATTTGCCCCCGAATTTTTTCATGTGGGAGCAAAAGCTCACAGCCCCCAGGATCAACGCGGGTTATTCTTGTCTTATGGTGCAATTCAATGTGACGAGCAAAAAACAAACAAAACAAACTAACAAACTAACAAACAACCTAACAAACAAACAAACAAACAAACAAACAAACAAACAAACAAACAAACAAACAAACACACACAGCAACAACACAGCAATGAAACAAAACACGAAAGGACGTAGGGTCCCATGGGGGGGGGGGGTAATGATACGAATTAAAATGACGAAAACAAATGGTGCTGACATTCAGATGGAACTAAATTCGGGTGGGGGGGGGGGTTATGCCCACTCTCTGTTGTTTTATGGTATAATAATCATCCTAACCGGCGTCTCCGTTCCATGCAGTAACAAACTTCTTTACACTTAAGTATGTTGTCAAAAGATCATGGGGTAGAAGATCTGTTTTATCTGCCGGACCACGTTTGTGGAACATTATACCGGAAAAAAATCAATTGACTACCTCCTTAACACAATTTAAATCTAACCTGAAAACTCTTCTCATGAAAATGCATTTTAACCGTGATTATCACCTTTTTATTTCTACTGTAGGCTAAATGTGTTAAGTTCTCCTATGTAATTTTATGTAACTGCACAATGATCAACTATTAGGTGGATTTTCGCATTATGAAATGTCATGATTATGATGATGAAGATGATGATGATGATGATGATGATGATGATGATGATGATCATCATCATCATCATTATTATTATTATTATTATTATCAAATATATATATTATATATATATCCCAAAACCACTAAACCAGGCGAACACTATCATGGGGAATTCGTGGACCTCGCTTTTGCTGTCTGCAAGTTACGAAAGTCATAGCACGCGTGCGCGCAAAGCCACGTGTACATCATTTGCGGTAAAATAGCATATACAAGAACACTTTTCATGCAGACTGAAGGCGCTAGATCATTTCTTCTATTGTTTTAATATCCCGAAGCGCAGTTACGAGCGGTTGAGTTTCTCCAGAAATTCGATATATATAGCTGCATGTGTATCAAGTATTGAGTGTATAATGACCGGTCACCGGAGTCACTATGCCCCCACCCGTGAAGAAAATCGATGATGATACATTTTTAGATATTCTGTCACCTAAATTGCATTTTGAGGATACATTGAGTCCATTTATTCGCGCTTTGATAACAACTAAATTAGTTCATTGTTCTAAACATTCTTACATAATGTTATTTTTTCTCGGAAAATCTAGGACAGCACAATATATACAATTCGTGGATTCCACATGTTACTGTCAATTCCGATGCTCATTATACTGTATCACCATAGCTCGTCTTGAACGGATAACTCCCATATCCAGTTGAAGCCTAATTTGAAGAACTCATGTGTGCTCGAAGCGCGGCGACCTCCCCCCTCCCCCCCCAAAAAAAAATCAATGTATTCATTAGTGTCTTTTGATAAAATCAATTTGCTGTATTTTATCAATAATGAGTTTCCGTTGTGATGTATACTATCACCCCCATATTTACAGGGGGGGGCAATATGTTGGCATCCCGCAATATCTTCCTGAAGGTAACTGCCCCCCACCCTATACGAGTCGACACCTCTAGATCTGCATGATGCTTCTAAGAAAGAAGTTGTAAGCGCCCGGGGGGGGGGGGGGCGACTGTCATTACAAGGTGTACAAAAACCATGCGCGTGTATGGACTTTCATAGCTCCATTCGCGATGGTTGTATAATTAATTCGATGTAGAGTTAGTATTTATAGGGTTTCTCGACCATTCTCGTCATCGTTTTTTTCTGAAATTTCGTCGACTTTCAGTTGAGTTTCGTCTCGAGAAGAGCGGAGCGTGTGAATAATGTTTTCAATTTGATCATTTGTCTTTTTCAATTCGTCATTTGGCAACAATTCGCAAATATCTTAAATTCATAATGGTCAATTGTCTTTATAATTCGTTCCCGCTAGCGAATGGCCGACAGCTGATAAAAAGAAATTCGTCTTTAAGAAAATTCATTAAATCCTCAATCAAATTGGTCCTATATGGTATAATGGTAATGCCCTGAAAATTGTGGACAGATGAAGCTATAATTGAAATCTTCAGAAAAATGGTTGCAAAAAGGCGAAACTTATTTTTGCGCTCAAGTGCTTAATGACTGTAATCGACGAATTGAAATTGTAATGAAACTATGAGACAAAACTGTTAAACAGATTGGAGAAGTTGTCAAACTAGTTAATAAAAGATGGAATTGGAATTATCATTCATATCACCCTGGTGTCTCAATTGCCAATTTTTATTTTTGGATGAAAACAGTTTGAAATGAGCAGAAAACCTTATATTGCATGCAAATTGCAAGGGCGTAGGCTGGGGGGGGGGGGTGCACTGGGTGCACATGTACCCTCCTGCAGAGCCATAGGAGTTCCACCCTAATAGCAAAAAAGAAAAAAAGAAAATAAAAAGAAAATAAAATATAAGAAAGAAAGAAAAACTAAAACACAATAACAAAAACACACAAAAACAACAAGGGTGTAGGCTGGGGGCGCACCGGGTGCACGTGCAACCCCCCCCCCTCGCTGAGCTCTGCCCATGGCGTAAGCAATAAGACATTTGCACCACCTTTTCTGCTTTCAACGCCTGATTTCTCAACTTTAGTTCTACCTCCCTAAGATGTGCACCTCCTCATGCCCAAACCAGCCTACGCCCTTGTGCAAAGGTACGGCCGTTTTACATTGCACGATGAAACCAAGTTGTCAAACTACAGTGCGTCTCAAAAAAGGGTAAAACCACAATTGTACTGCTGTTTTTATAGGAAGAGGACCTGATACTATCACTGACTGTAGTAAAAAATGACACATTTGTGATTTTACCCTTTCATGGTTAACTGAACACAATCTCAAAATTAAAACACGGAAACTGAACGAAACTAACGGCTATTGAAAGCTGAGACTTTGCCCTTGACGTTGACGTAACCATCATGTCACAACAGTATTTTCTAATTGCCAAAGAGGGCGCTTTTCACTTGTACAATTTTTTTGAGACACACTGTAGTTGACAAAGGACGAAATTCAAATGTGCATTCGCATCACCTTGATATCTCAAGACGAATCTGACTTGCCATTTTATACCATTGGATGAAAACAGTTTGAAAATAAGCGGGAAAACTTATAGTATACATTAATTGCCGACATTACTAACATTTCTTTGGTAGTCACCAAGTGATCTGAACTACTGCTGACGTCTCAGAAGAGTTCCGAATTTTGATGCCGGATTCTGGAGAGTTAAGCATTATTTTGTTTACTATGTTTTGTTGTTTGGTTGGATGGATATTTAGCTGTTGGTGAGTGGAAGGGGCCTTTTAAACCTTTTGTCCAAAATGGGTCAGATTTACTAAAGCAATTGGAGCATGACAAACAACAGAACGAACAAAAGCAATAATAGAGCAATGCCAGTAGGTCTACGTCTAATTACCAGAGTATTGATGTATTTATCGAACTGTTTCCATGGAAGATTGCCGTGTCAGGAGCTAAAGCCTGCACAGCACGAAAATTTCAACAACTGAAACACAGGCGGCGACATGGGGTGGGGGGGGGGTGGGGGACAAAGTAATGAAAATCAGGGGTGTTTTTGGAAAATTTCACCTCTAACGATTTTTGGCCGTTTGGCCGTGAAACTGGTCTCCGGCGGCCTCGAGAACCTGTTTTATTTGCTTGTCGCATCGCTTTTGATTGTGAACGTTTATGTTGGCCTTGCCGGGCTCACGTCGCCCCCTACCCTGGCACCGCCCCTAACCTGAAACATGACAGAAAGTGCAGGTTCAACTGATAGGCCGAACACTGTGGTCTTTTGTCGTCAAATGTTTGCATTTCTCAACACTTGGTATTGTGCCCTTCCACATGATATACGTGTCATTCCTAACGCCCTGCTCCTGTTTTCTCCCAATAATGTAATTGAATTGATTGCAGAAAGCGCCAGAGCCATTTCCCGCCAAAATTGAGTTATCAAAGGCATTGTACAACAATGTTTCCCGTTTAAAAAAAAATCTGAGCTACATAATTCCCCATGCTACCAGGGTCTCTGACAAGGTCTAAAAATGAATCCCTGGAAAAATTGTACATGTAGTTCAAAACGGTCATTAAGTGCTTTTAAAAAGTGAAAATTATTGAGCGACCGTTTGCGTGTTGCAGAATTTCCGTCAGCTGACAATAATGCATGTGCTGATTTTTATCTCTACATATTTTAGGAGGGGCAGCATAACTGACTGGACTTGTGTGTTCTAGTGTGCTTATTCCATTCAAACACTGTCAGATATGTCAGATAGCAAATTTTGACATTTTTTTAAAGTTGGGCTTCAGCAATGTTATATACCTAGTATCTTTAACATCAACATATTTACCACCTAGTTACCTAGCGATTGCATGAAATTTAAAGCCAAATTCCACAAGCAAGTACAAAACATCTCGGGTTTTACTTTTATATTTCCATAGGCGCGTGTACAAACCCGGGCAAAGAAATGCATTTTTCTCCAAAGTTACTAACATTGATTTAGCGCGTTTTGCAATCAAACTACTCAATTGTAAGTCACGATCCAATTATTGATCCAAATGCCATGCCAGCTATTGACAAGTGCACGATCCTGCTAATACGTTTATACACTAACTGCTCTAATAAATTATCATTTCATGTCATGTCTTTCGATACCTCACATCCGAAACACAAGGGTGTGAACAAGAGGCCGGGGAGGTACGAAAAGTAAATAGAGTATTTTTCACCTATTTCGTACTACATGTATTTTCGACGCCGGGTGTGTTCACTTGAAGAGCTCCGCATGGGGTCGCATTGGAAACTGCACTTTTTATAGAATTTGCACGATTTAAGTTTTAGAGAAAAGTATCCTACTGTTTGTCAACCGTGACGCCGTTACCTAGCAACGCACACGTTATACATATCAACATCAGTCATATTGGTAAATACAAGTAAACGCTACCAAACACGTTCATTCTTATTTCGTTCGCATATCGCGGGTTTAATTTAATTTCATCTCACAGTATCGAAAATATCAAAATACAAATCATTCATGACATTTTACAGCGTACTTTACATATATACAACATCATTTCCTGTCAAAATAAGAATTAGCTACACGATTATCGACATAAACTGTCTACAAACTTGTATATATTTAAAATTATGACGCAAAAATACCAGACAAATGAATAATATATGAATAATAATATGAATAATTATTAACTCCGGTATTCAAGGAAAAAGCATCGGACTTTGCATATTTGATTGCTATGACGTAAATATTAAAATATATAATATACATGTAGTACTAACAGATAAAAATTTGAGTTTCCTTCAACAAGTTAATTTTTGATCAAGGAAAATTTAGTCTCGAAGACTACGTGCAAATCACCAGTTTGAAAGTTAGTATTTTTTATCATTATTTTTCCATAAAACAACCAATATAATATGTGTACTAACACCAAATATAAACAATGGTGTCATGCTGTCTCAGATTTTGGCAATTAATATGATATAAAACATTTCAGAAGACTGACGAATACATATAGATTAAGTGTTTTTTTCATGTGCGGTACAAGATCAGCTGCTATAATTGATGTGCTTCTAAAATACATAGATTACAGATGTTTTATGACTTTGGATTCTCAGAAGATAAGCTCAATGTTAACGTACAGGTACCAATGAACAAACGCTGCCAAATTATTTAAACGTCGAAGTCATTGTATACAGTCTGTGATATAACATATTAGAATGAGTAATTTGTTTACATACGTGTGCCCATTTTTTCCATGCTATATTATCTCATGCAGAGATAAACTAAAATCTGTTTTTTTTTTTTGCATTATTTTATAGAAAAAATGGAGGCACTTATTAAGAATGTCATCATTAACATAACCAATAACTGCAAGACCAGCTTGACGTGCAAATTATACACATGAATGTATGTAAAGTGTGTGGGATAAATGAAACTATAAATATAATACATGTATCACTAAAAGTTGTGATGCGTCATGTCCAGACCCTAAAAAATATGTACATGTATTCTTAAAACATTGTTAACCATTAACGAACCAAAAGGCGCCCTCATTTATGAATTAAATAACAACACGATTCACCCATATCTATATCACAGGCAGTCGGAAACGTACAATTTGAAATTAGTTTAAAGGTAATATGAGGCTTGACATAAAATTTACAGTATTATTTATTTCTTGGAACATTAGGTATTTCAGCACCAGTCATTTCCACATTATTTAATCCATTCATTACATCAAATGAAAATGAAGAAATACGGTGTGTGTCAAGTAGATGATTACACGACGTTAAATAATCTAGCAAAAATAATTTGAAGGGGACCTTCTGGTGAGTTTTATTAATTTTACTCACATAGCGCAGAAATCATTTACAATGTGTACCAAATTTGGGATTTCAGTTTGGTCAGTATAGCAGAAATACCAGTACTTCGAAAAAAAAAACTCGTTTCAAATTCATCAAATTAATCAAATTAAAACACCGAACAAGGATACTGACGTAGACTCACGAATTCCAGTAACGTGGCAATGTATTTCCATTATAATAACACTTGCTTAAGTTCATCTGAGTAAAATTTCTGTATGCTTTCTACTTTTGTTCCGCTTCTTGGGCTGCTAAAACACACATTCTAATGAATAGCTACCACGGGCGGCGATCAGGGAGGGGGACGTGTTCCCTCCCCGCTCGATTTTATCTTTTCCGGGGGGGGGGGGTCCCCTTCGATTTGTAAAGCTTAATATACAGTATATAGGGCCTATATATCTTTATTTTAGTTTGGTAGCATTTTGATAGATTGTGTATCTACGAATCTGTTGAAAAGGTGAATAAATTATCAAACTTTGTCAATACGGAGGGAAGGCGATTTCAATCAAATTTGCACTTTCCACTGTTTATACAATGACAATAATGTATGGCACGTGCTTTTTCCCATTTTGCCTTCGGTGTTTCCGTCCCCCTCCACTGCTTACATGAAATATACATGAAAGCTACTATGTCATTATCCTTGTCCATGTTAAATTCTTTATGAAATTCTAAAGTGTTGTGATTCCTCCTTCCAGACACGATGATGGGAAAACCTAAAATCATCTGAAAGTTTCTTTCATAATACAAATGTTGACGGGTTTTATTACTTCCGAAGTTGTAAATCTGTAAACTCACTTAACCCTCTGTGGTTGACTTTTGCCATGATATTGTGTAAGTAATACATGTATCGCCAATGGTAATTAACATCTTTTTTGCCGAGGTATTCAAGGATTGTAAAGCCAGAAATACTATTCATATACGTAATATGCGTGTTTTAATGACCAATGTTAATACTATGCAGAAGTAAAGAAATAACAGAAATTAAAGGAATTAAAGTTGCATGAAAGGGTTAAATAATCAGTCTTATAGTTGTGCCGTAAAATCAACAGCTAGTCAATCAATTATGGAAATGATGGGAAGGGCGTTTACGGCAGCAAATACGACAACATGATCATAATAATAAACAGAAAATTAAATAATCGCTGTAAAAATAAGTGTGCACTTAAAGGTATAGTGTACATATTGTAAATGGTGAAAATGAAATTTTCTCATATTCTGTTCTTTCATCATCTCTTAAAGCTCAGTGACATAATTAGGAGAAATAAAAAATGCCTTTAGAACCAAAGTGGTTGAAAGATAAACCAAATGTACACCAGCTGCATGGAGTGGATCTCCTGGTTGGAAGGATTTGTCTTGAGTTTGTTTCCTTCTGGAGAATCAAGCATGAACAGGCCAGCAGTTTAATATTAACGGGGCACGATAGATTTAATCCCCAAAGAAGGCTACACTACAAATTTGTCTGTCACAAGGCATACCGATGGAAATTATTTTAAAATGAGTCAACTTTTGACTACAAAATTGTCACAGTATAGAATCCCTGCATAGTTTACTTGATTCTGGAATACATGTAGTTTTTACTCCAAGTTGCGGATTACCCCCAATCATGTCATTTACCTTTAATGTCCTGAAATTCACACTATATGAAATGCTTCCATTCTAGAGAAATGGGTGAAGAAAATGTACATTATGATGTTTCCCGATAATAGTAAAACAATCACGACATGTCATTATAAACAATTTCAGTAGATTCGATGTTATTTCTGATGTCTTTGGCATGACAATACAATATTTTGGTAAAAATAGATTGGTAAAAAAATTGTCTGATCGACCATATCTGTACTTGGGCTTTAAATGATAAGGCCCCGACGATAAATGCTTGCAGCATGACATTAAAAAAAATATCCATCCACGGGCGTACGCGAATTTATCTCACTAAAGTTTACATGATTGAGCACAGGCAACCCGGCGGCGCATGCTCACTATCGCTCTTGCTCTTCGTCCTTCTTCGCGAAAAACGTCGACTCATCTTCGTGTATCTTCGCGGCTTGAACGGCGTTCGGGTGAGTTTCGATCTGGGATCGGGTGACGTCGCGGACCCGCGATCGGCCGATGGGCCGTCGGTGGCCGTGAAGTCCGGGATGGGGTCGCCCGGTTCGGCCTCCGGGAAACGGATGTGGTAGGCCGACTCGAAAGGACGCATGAACCAGATCAGGTTCGGATCGCCCACGCACTCGCCGACAGTGTCTGTCAGGATTTCCTTGGGAAACTGTAAAATAAATGAACAGGAGATCAAATTTTGTACAAATAAGGGAATTTAATTTCCCCTTGGAAATCCACAAAATTAATCATATGGGGAATTATAAACCGCTGTACAGCCATGGCTTAAAGAGAGCGAAATTGAGATCTATTGTATTTAGAAATACTTATTCTAGAGTTCCGAACTCTAAATTGAGTGTTATTGAGTGTGGGTAATTCCTAATTTGAGTAGAATTCGCCAGCATCAGTGACGTCAGAATGCTCGCAAAACACTTCTAATAATTTCCCTAATTTCTTGAAAAATATAAACTTTCTTCTTGGCTCATTAAAAATTGCAAAATATGTAATATGGATTAGATTGAGTGAGGTATGAACGATGTGAGTAAAATATGCTTTTACTTTTTTCACTTTATCTTGGGACAGAAACTTGAAGACCACAGTTATAAGATTGTATAATGACACCGAAATATCTCTGTATTACGTAATTAAGTTCTCCGCCCACTTATTTCACAACCCATCCTCTGATCGCGATGACTGTCGCTATGTCACAACACACATCAGCCTGTCATTCACTCCTATTATTTTGATTGATCGGTCACGACTCAGTTCAACACAACACAACCACCCCGTCGACATACCACCCCTATGTAGCCGCGTTTCAATGGCCTTCACTCCCCCACAAAACGCTGCATTGTCTGGTTTACGCTGTCTGTCTCCGGACTTGAGGCTTTTATTTAACATTTTTTTACAATCAAGTATCTATAGGGCTAGGATTATAATGTCGGGGGTACGGGGGTATAATTGGGGTGATTATAGGGGTACAGTGGAATTTATTTGCAGTTACAGGATGATAAATATAAACATTAAACATAAAATATTAAACAACGTTCATTTTTATATATTGGACCATATTTACAATTGAAAAAAGCCCTCTTTGATTTGAGGTTGAAGTTTGTTGATGTGTCACAATCTACTTAGGAATATCAGTGTGGAATGATGTAATACTTATGTTTGCTAAGAAGAGATTTTAGCTGGCTATGCATGCTATGTAATAAACAAGTTAATATTCCATTTCAGTGCAATAGTTCAAAAAATACATTTCGTCACATCTCATATCTCATATTTTTTCATTATTTTTCCAAGCTCATAAAAAGTCATAATCTTAGTCATTGATCTTTTTGCTTACCTGACACTGGTGTCCAGCTTCTCTGAATAGTCTCTCTCCTTCATTTAAGCTTTCCTACAAAATAAAGAGAGAAAAGGAACAACAAATGTCACAACCTATAATGCTATAAGTCTTTAGGCCTATTATTTTATACACTTATCATAACTGGACAACTACCCTCTCTAGAATATTTGACCTATAATAATAATAATAATAATAATAATAATAATAATAATAATAATAATAATAATAATAATAATAATAATAATAATAATAATAATAATAATAATAATAATAATAATAATAATAATAATAATAATAATAATAATAATAATAATAATAAAAAAATAAAAATAAATAATAATAATTATAATAGTACTACTACTACTACTACTACTACTACTACTACTACTACTACTACTACTACTACTACTACTACTACTACTACTATTATTCACGTCTTCTTCTCATTCAAAAAAAAAAAATAGTGATATTTTTTGTACAAATGAATTAAGGCTTGCTCACAATGAATGCCAAAATGTTTTCAATTTCATGATGATCTTTGGAACTTTTAAAAATTCATATATCTTCATTTGTATTTGTCTGAGTTTTCCCAAGCATTCACCAATCCGTTCCTCTGATTTTCCTACTTGCTATCAGCCAAGTATTACCCATAAAATTCGACCAAAGAACAAAAAGCGGGAAGATGGATCGTGAAATAGCTAATTACCGTAAATGTGTTGACCGTGACCGATTTCTTAGGGCTGGTGTAGGGGCTGGGAGGAGCCTTGAATTTGCCCTGCACGAACGTCGCACTGAGCAAACTATCACCGGCGGTGGCGTCCTCCTACTTTTTCTCGTCAGCGTCTTCGAACTTACCGACGTACGTCCACTCCGCCGTGTGTGGATCAACTTTGTACTGTAAATAGTGGAAATAATAATAATAATAGTAATAATAATAATAATAATAATAATAATAATAATAATAATAATAATAACGATAATGATGATGAAGAAGAAAAGAAGAAGAAGAAGAAGAAGAAGAAGAAGAAGAAGAAGAAGAAGAAGAAGAAGAAGAAGAAGAAGAAGAAGATGGTCGTAGAAAAGTTACAAAATACAATTCTTCGCTTGATACAAAAATGTGAACCAAAACTAGTAGGAAGAAAAAGAGTCGAGATTGACAAATCAGTGTGTTAACAATCTAATATAACAGCAAATTAATAAATTTGAACAGAAATCGTTTCAAATGGAGACTTACGAGATTTCTACAGTAAATCTGATCGAATCTCGAATGGATTCTTTTCATTTCTTACCAGATTTTGATCATATTTGAATAGAATCTATTCAACTTATGATTAGATTATGAATAGAAATCTCGTATGTCCCCATTTGAAATGATTCCTGTTCATATTGAAGTTTATTTTAACTGCCCGGATACCGATTCTTAATTTTTTAAAGAACTCTTGAGTTTCCAACCATTCAAGCGATCACAAGAAGAAACACAGAACTCAATTTTATTTCCACTAAAATAATTTCCACTCACTCGTTGTTTACATGAACAGACAGAGGTATTGCTCACTTTAGCACTGTATATACAAAAAAGACAAGGACAACCTGACGTTCATGTTTATGCACAGATATTGTTTGAACGCTCGTTTGTTTGTCTATTTCTCTGGTGTTTTCTTAGTATTTTTTGTATCGTTTTTCAAAAGGCTGACTCATTTTCCTTTACCACTCTGACCAGTATAGGTACCCACTTTGTACGAGGGCGTTTTGGCTGAACTGTTTGATTTTTGCTTGTTAGTGTCCTTATGGTTGTATTTGTTTCATTCTGTTGTGTTTTTTTTTCTTGTTTACTTCGGTCTACCAGTACTAGATACAAAGATCACAAAACGCTCGCTATTATCTAGCTATAATACAAGTGCAAATGTAAATGATTGACAGCTTGAGTGTACATGTATAATGTTATTATTTTGTTAAAAAAATATTGATAAGACTACCGTTCACATTTCACGAAGGTCAAATTAAGCTTTAATTATGCCAGAGCGGGTAAATCCGCTCTGAATTAAGCCTATGGAGGCCCGAACTCTATAGCAACTTGCTAGCGAGGTCACCCGTCACGTGATTACTTCCGATTAATTTGTTTTGTTGAAGGAAGTACTAACTGTAGACATTACTGTATCAGCTTCGTCGAATGAAGAATTGATTCGTCGAAGGAACCTATTTTACTTTATTGAACGAAGCAAATCTAATCTTCGTCGAAAGAAACACGAAGCGAACATATTAAGTGATGATTAATTTTTCATCTTCGTTCCCACTTCGTCGAACAAGAAAAGTGCATAATGTGAAGAAGGGGGTCGTAGAAAGTTTCACCTTGTAGGGCCTATGTTCGAATTTTGTCAGTGATTGGTTTACCTAAAACTGGGGTTCTTTCGAGTTTGTGTAATATACATGTATAATATGACGCTTAAACGCTCTATACAGACATGACAGACTCATGTGAGTTCTGAGTACACTAAAATGATAACTTTAACTCACTTGTGATAACATTTTCCAACCATTTTGTCCAACCGCGTCGACGGCTTCCAGTACGTAATTGATGACGTCATCGGAGAAAAAGAATGGCAAGTTTAGTCTGACAAATCCAGGTCTATACGATAACAATAAAGTCGGAATAGAAAATATAATATGGTAAAACACCATTTTGTGAAAATATTGCTACAAGAAATTGCAAAAAAAATAAAAATAAATAAAATAGAAGTATGTATATATAGGCTATACCTTGATTTTCGTTTTAATTGTATCTCGTGAAACGCAACATTTAATTGTCAATTTCATTTCACTTTTTTAAAGATATACGACCCATATGCGGTGAATTTCCTCCCCTGTTTTAATAAACCCAGATATTGTAATTTGGCCTCACCCGCCGTTGCATAGTCCGCCCCGTATTTTGTGCAAGAGCGCCGCTACGGTGTGTGTGTCGGAGATGATACTAATGTTTATCCACGTATTTAATCATAATGTGGTAATAGTTCAGGAATGAAGTAAGTAATATCAATGTCAGGGGGTCAGTACAACTTTCCCTTTACCCCTAATAAAAGGTATTCCCAAAATAGATGGGGCGTCATTTGACATAAAGGCACAAGTTTTTTATCAGGAATATTGTTTTTTCTGTAATATCATTTTTTTCTTATCGTAGGACAACAAGGAAATGTTTGACTACGACACTTTCAAAGCAGAAATCCTTAACAGTATACTTCATTTTAGTTTCATTGTGTCCAATCGTGTTTTTTTTTATCCATGCTGTGCACAAATATAAATTCTACAAATGACACGTCTTTCGTTTTCAGACTCAAAGATTTGTTTCAAAAGAAAGCATGCTTACTTCATGATTTCCACCGGGCCTGCTGTTTTCTTCACGTTCCGTGTATCAGAGTTGGAGTTCTTGTCTTTGTGATTTGTCTTCCTCTTGGCTGATTTTTCCTCGCTGTAATATCAAAATAAAGACAGTTTTATAATCAAAGTTTATCAGTGTTTTCTGTTTATTCAGTTACTTCCAAAATATATATTCAAAGATTTCTCTAATATCAAACAACATTGAAAACGGAAATTCTTTTATTTCTACCTCGTTTCCATAAATAATGTGTTTGATGCATTAATAAATGTTGGGCAAAGTTGAACAAAGGTGAACATAAAATTAAGAACAGATCTGAACTAGTTATTACAATATCAATTAATTGTATAATTGAAATATTCACGTCGCTAAGTACGAATCCATACCTGTCATCTTTTAGGAAGAATACAAATTTCTCGGCAAGTTCTTCATCAATACCAAGCAGGTCCTAGAATAGTGAATGGAAGATAAATATGATAAGATAATTGTTAATGACAAATTGAATACACTGTATGTTAATAATTTATTTCAAGTTCTTCATCATAATATGTTCGTACCATCAACAAAATATCTCCCAGTTCAGAATAGGCTTATAGATTAGGGTTGACGTTAGGGTTAGTGTATAAAATAATCGTCAGAGTAATTTATCCGCCGGAGCATATGCATATTTTGTGCTCACCTGGGCATAAGGACCAGCGCATGCGCAGCCTCCTCGCGCCTGGATACCGTAGAGATCATTGAGTAAGACGGCCACGAAGTTGTGATGCAGCATCTTTCCCGTCTTGGGGTGTGCGACCATGAAGGAAAAGATTGACAGTCTATCGGCCCGGGAGCTTCCTAGAAAGATGAGGTTGGGATTCTGCTTCCATTTGCTGAAGGCAAGTCTGCAAAAATTTGGAAAGTTTGGAATACGGGGAAATCAATCATCAAGGGAAATGGTCTTTTGTGTCAAAGCAAAAACACAAAACGAAGACTTTTGAGATATATTACCTTCATTATAGAACAAAAATATAAATATGTAATAAATGATAATTATTGTTATAGCTCCTGCTTAAATGTACCCTTTAGAAATATTCGATTGAAAATATTGTTTGCAAAAAAGAACTTGACTAATTTCCTTGTATTCGAGACATACTTTTTTTTCAGTAATCTTTATTCTGATTCCATTTATGCAAAATAATACAAATTTTCTCATTTACTTTGAATAAATTAATATAATTATACTCCAAAATTATAAACCAACAGTTGATACATTTTTTTTTACTCTGAAAAGTACCAATCAATGTATAGATACTTGATATGCACACACTTATTTTTGCATCACGTAAACATAGTGTTTTGCGCCATCAACGACGAGCGTTGGAAAACGACTAACAAACATCTGTCAATGAATGAGCTAATTACGGATTCAAATTAGGAAATAAATTATACACTTGATACTCTTGCTAGCATCCTATCAATATCATGAAATATGACACGAATATAAGATGTAAATGATTTACTTTAGTACAATTTTACAGACGTATGTTTCGTTTTTTTTAAATTAGGCCCTGTATCTTTGCGAAAACTCAGTTGTTGGCGCACGCTAAGTCAATGGGCTATTATGAAATCTAACTCGTAACTTCTTCTATTATAAAAATACTAAAAAATGCCATTTTTTCCAATAACATTTAAACTCCGTGTAATTACACACAATTGATCATGAAATGATAGTGAACATCATGATTACAACGTTCTATCTTTACTCTATAAAAGTTCTCTGCGACATGTCTCATTTACAACCAGATCCAGTTTATTACCTTGTTAATTCTAGTTCCCGCCTTTCGATGTACTCGGTTCCAACCGCCTGAAAAAAGAGGGAAAATATGAAATTAATTAACGAAATTCGAATGAGATTGGGGGGGGGGGGCATTACTTGAAATGGCTCGATATTTTGACGATTGGAAACTTACACAATTACAAGAAAATTTGCAACTGAAAATTCACGAAAAATAGACAAGATGTATTTTTTAATAGGTTTTCCTGCCCATTTTTGTAATCTTTTTGGGAAATTTCGTCGACTTTCAGTTCAGGTTCGTCTCGACTCTCGAAGAGAGCGGAGCGTGTAAATGTTACTTTCATTTTTTTTTAGTTTGGTCATTTGCTTTTTCAATTTGTGCGGCATTTGGCAACAAGTCGTAAATATTTTAATTCGGATTGGTCAGTTGTCTTTTTTTAATTCGTCCCCTTAGTCTCCGTTTAAGAAAATTCATGAAATTCTCATCCAAATTGGTCTCATGGTAATCTTCAAATATTACGGATAGAGGAGAATAAATGAAGTTCTGACGAACCTGGTTGCAAAAAGATGAAATTATTTTGGTATTTGCGCTTAAGTGCTCAGTGACTGTGACCGACAAACGACATTACGCGCGCAGTGTTAAACAGATTGGAAAACTTGTCAAACTAGTTGACCATAGACAAAATTGGAATTAGCATTAATTCCCATCACCGTGACATCTCAATACGAATCAGAATTGACAATTCTTATTATTAAATGATATAACCAGTTTCAAAATACGCGGGCGTGTCTTCCAAAATCCAAATATCACAATTTGGCAGTGTCGATCATGACGCTAATGAACATGGTTCGAAGAAAAAAATCTTCCATTATTCGTTTACCTCTTTTAGTCTGAAGGTGAGCCCGGCTCGGATAGACTCGACGATGGCCGGAGTACCACCCTCCTCTCGCTCTTCGATGTTATTGATGTAGTGATGCGTATCCCTTGTAACCTGGGTCAATTGGAGATGATGATGACAATAAGGATGATGATTTTGATGATGTTACTCAATAATTATTAACAATTAGTGTTCACACAAAATTTGCATTTGTTATGGTGGCATTTGATGGCCATTTTTGCGAAATTCTTCGGAAAATATTGGCAAAATTTTAGTTGAAAGTCGCAAAACAATTTGAGAAATATATCTGAAATTCGCGAAAATTGTCTCAGAATCAGATTCGCGAAAATTTTCGCAAATCTATCTGAAATTCGTAAAAAGTACGTTGTCGATATATCGCGAAAATGGCTGTATGCCATTGCCAACATACACTTGATTTACAATGTGTTGTTACAGGAAGAGTGAAGAATTAAAAACAATAATAATAAAGAAGAATTATCGTCTTGTTAGCAGCAGACATTCTGAATTGTACATTTGTATTATATAATTTGACTAGAAATCTCACATAATTAAGAAATTCGTAACGTAAATATCCATTTTATTTTCTGCCATGAGATGAGTTATTAAATTGAAAAAAAAATGTATAATCAAATATAATTTTACGTTTACTTTAAGTAGCATGACTGGTTATTATGAAAAGTGCGTTTTGAAAAACAATATATATACGTTTATAAATAGTTGTTTTCATCCTGGAAAGAGACTTTGTCGCCCTACAAAATGGTGCAACTCTCCCTTAAACAATACAACCGTTACAGACGAGAATGAGATAAATGACTCACGTATAAGACGGTCCCTCCTCCAACGGTACTCGGCACAGCATTCATGAACAGTTTCTTCTTGGCTAAGAGAATTCCTACATGCACGAAGACAAGGTCATACGGTCAGGGAGAATAATTACGTAAATATTAGTACTTCACGTCTATACAGAAACATAAATCAAGGCAATGAACGGTTCGCTGTCAAGATGCGAATTACAGATACCTGTACTATATACTTCAGTCGTATGTTGATAATAACGAGATATCAATGTACAGGGAGTTTATTGTAGATGATACCTTGATGCTGTTGTACTATGTAGAGACTATACGAGAGAACATCGGCTGTGCTACATTATCATCTTCTGTATGACTGTATCTTCTGTTTCAAGCAGGTCGACTACCCTAGACGGCCCCTTTTCCTATCCTGGGCCGTTCACACTCGATGTAGCTCAGTTAGGTTCATTCCTATATGCCATAATTTTGCGAACACATATCTTGGCGATTTTGCCTCAAGAGGGGAATTTGCGAGAGTTTATTTTCGAGATTTTATTGCATTTGCATTGATCTTGTACAGGTGATATCAGGAGATGAAAATGTTCGCGTTTGCTTAATTGCGAAATTCGCGAAAATAACCCCCTGCGAATATTCAGTGTGTACAGTATCCATCCAAAAAGTTCTTAGTCATACCTCATCCTCTCTTCCATTTGATGTCTCTTATCAGTAACAGTCTCAGAAATTAATTCGGCCTAATTATGTGTCCAAAATAATTGTGTTTTTTTCTTTGGGATGATAGGCTCATGGTATTATAAAACAAGCCAATAAACGTGACATTTCAAGCACTTCCTCGTCAATAAAATCGTTGAACTCGATTCAGCTGTACTGATGAAATTCTTACCTGGCGTTCCAACACCGCCGACAAATTTATGAGGAGACAAGTACACGGCATCTTTACTGAAATCCGCACAAGATCTGAGAAAAACGAAACACGAACATAAAACATGAGATATTGTTGTCTGTCGACAATGATTTTTCTACAGTAAACAGTGATATCGTTTCAAAACTAGAAATGCTGCAACATCATGCTACAGATCATTCTACCCCTCCCACAACACATTATGTAGATAGCATGTTCTCATACACACTGGAGAAAAATATGTAAATACACTTACTCATCTGATACAGGGTTCATGTCGATGGCAAGATATGGACCTGTTAAAAAAAATATCGGTATAAATAATTGGAATCAATATATATACATGCTATAAATTGTAATAATACCTCCGTCAACTTCGTTGCAGAAGAATAAAAATTCAATTGGAACAGAGAGAGAAAGAGAACAGATTTGGTTAACTATTTTTTCAATTAATCTTTCGAAACGTGTGGTATTGTCATACCAAACACAAAAAGAAGTTTAAAATGGCATATAGTGATTTTAAATCATAATTTAGAGAGCAGAAATCACATGAAGTACTTGTGGCAAATTGTCTATTTTATAATAAGATGGTACTCATGTTTAATAAAGATTTTTCTGTAAAAAAATACAGACCCATGTCTAAGGGTTCGGAACCAAAATCGGGTTCAAAATGTCCTATCGGCGAAAATTCGGACCCACATCTAAGGATTTTTTTCTCCTGAAAAGCAGACCCATGTCTAAGGTATTCTCGTGAAAAAAGACCTATTAGAGCGACACATCCCCGCATGGCTCATAGACGTGAGTATCCCCCTCCCCACCCCCAAGGAATTCCCTCTCCCCTTTTAATAAACCCTGAGATTGCAATTTGGCCTCACCCGCCGTTGCGTAGTCCCAGAAGGAAAGTGCCCCGTATTTGTGCAAGAGCGCCGCCACGGCGTGTGTGTCGGAGATGATACCAGTGACGTTTGAAGCTGCTGAGAAACAACCAATCAGAAAACGACCCTTCTTTTGATACTTCTACAAACGAGAAAGAAAATAATGAGACAAAATGTGACGTATTAACATTTTAAAATTCTTACTACTTGAAATAACAATTCGTCAGAAAAAACAGCAAATACTTAACATATGACTATATTTTCATTACTATATATTTGTTTTTGTATAATGAATGAACCCAGTCTACGACCTATACTTTCATTTTCTATTATATTTTATTCGTAAAATGAACCCAGCCTTTGCTTTTCCATTGTGCTAAAAATGGAATTTCAAATTGCTAATAGTGGTTTTAAATCAAACGAATTATAATATCTAGAAGTACATTTTGGGGAACGGCTCACCAACAAAAGTAGGAAATACAATGAAATATAAAAGACAGACAGTGACCATGCAGAAAGCGAGGTTATATCAATGGACTGTCCTCTTTCCAAGTCAGTGACTATCTATTCGTATGATGTGGATATTGGTTTTAGCTTATTTGTGGAATGATTTGCATGGCCTTTATTCCGAATTAGTTCTGCAAGCCCTCGATGTGAGGTTTTGTTGACTTCATGTGAAATAATTCCAGCCTGAATCGACCATCTTCATACGAAATCACAAACCGAGACGCAACTATTTTACAAGACTATAAAAGCGTTAGAGTGGGTGCGATCAACCCTGACACATGAGGCATGTACAAAGGCAATGGAGCGCTACTGCAATTGCCTACAATTATTCACTCAGCATACGGATCCGCTTTCTTCGCTTTGTTTCTGTGCGAATGATATGGGAAGGGAGTTCACGTAATATTTGAAGCAAAATTTGTGTTTTTGTTGTGGTCACACCAGGATTTTGTAATAAATTTGACAAATATAGACTATAGTACCCTGAAAGAAAACTGTCAATGTTTTATGACTTACTCGGTTTATTCAAGTTGTTTCTGTATGAATATAGGTGTGGAGTTCACAGATTTGAAACAAAGTCTTGTTTTAGTTGTGGTCACACCAGGATTTCGTAATAGCTTGACTAAAATAGATTGTGGTACCCTTAAAGAAATATGTCAGTTTTTATTTATTTTGCCCGGTTTATTGTTCTGTCTGAATATAGGTGTGGAGTTCACAGATTTGAGCCAAAATTCGTGCTTTTGTTGTGGTCACACCAGGATTTCGTAAAAATTTCACTGAAATAGATTACCCTGAAACAAATATACCAATTTTATATATTTTGCCCAGTTTATTGTGTCAGCATAAATTTAGGTAGGGAGTTCCCATATTTCAACCAAAATTCGTGTTTTGTTGCGGTAATACCAAGATGTCGTAAAAAATTGACAGAAGTAGATTATAGTACCCAGAAACAAATATGCCAATTTCATTCATTTTGCACAGGTTTGTTGTTTCGGCATTCTGTAGAAATATAGGTAGGGAGTTCACAGATTTTGAACCAAACTTCGTGTTTTTGTTGTGGTAATACCAGGATACTGTAATGAATATGACTAAAGTAAATTATAATACCCCGAAGGAAATATGTGTCAATTTTTTTATTATCATAACGCCGGCCCAACCCGAATTACAATTGTTCCACCTTTCCACGTAAGTATAAATTCGCTTAATGTGTTCAAATTCCAATGAGTTTCGGCTAACGAGTATTTGGCACACTCGACAGTAAACAAACAAGCTTCAGATTTACGTCAGTATTGATTTGTACACGACAAATACACCCGCTACTATAAGGCGGATTGCAATTATCGAATTTTCGTCGAAAAGGGTTCCTTATTTAGGTGTGACTTCAACTGACGGGTATTAGGACTCAAGAGCAAAACGTCAAAGTTGTAATCTTACCGTCAAAATCTGTTCCAATGACGTCATGTCAATCAGGCCTTTGCTATTGTCACGAATCCGAACAACCTGTAATTACAACAGAAAAATAAATTATTTCAAAAATAAAATCTAAAGTAGCTTTGCTCCGTCATACATACATAAACTGTTAAGAAAATACTGTAACGGCACTTCGCTCAAACTAAAACGTCGAATCTACTTCAGTCCATCCCAAAGTTGACATGCCTGAGATAAGTGCTTCCAAAGAGATTACTGTGATGTTTACAGTATGAATATATTTTCAACAGAAAGACTGTAATGTTACAGTTTGTTACATTTATGTGACAAAATGTAGAAATACTGTACAGAACAGGAATTTAAGAGAAATGATAGGATACGGAAGGGACAGTTACTTGATTAGAGGAAGTACAAAATGCTTCAAGAGCAGACATGAGTTGAAACTAGTGTTGTATCTTTAAGGTTAATTTACTATCCGGAAACCGGTGAAACATATACCAGGCATGCAGTATATACAAGAACTAGAGTGTATGTCAAGGCTGGAAGAATTTGTCCTGAATTTGTTTACCTGAGGAGAAACAAACATTCATTTAAGTACGACAAGTTTACTTGAGGAAACACTGACATTCATTTATAGTGATGTAAAGTATGACCCTGCTAGAAATTGATCCCATAGAAAGCTACACAATAATTTCCCATCACAGCTCATTTTATGATAATAAATTGTATTACAAAGAGGAAATGTATGACTATGAAATTTTCACACAAGCAGCTTTCAACAGTATACTTGATTCTAGGCGTACCATGTCCTAAACTAAGGACGTTCTTATTTTGCCATTTCCCTTTATTTAATAAATATTTCCGCGGGGAAACGACCTTGGCCTTTGTGTACGAACAATGTAAACATGGCTGCCAATAATCAAAAGTTGAACATGACCTTGACCGGGACACATTATGAAGGAGGATCCCCGGAAAATTTTGAATTCTTCGTGTTTTGTTGTTTAATCTGAAGCACTAATTTCCCACCATTGTTTAACCAACACCGTTTCTACGCGCGATAACTTTCACTTGTGAAATGTGATCTTCAAACACTCTATTTAGCGTTGTCACTGTTTGGTATGGCGGTTTTGAAAAAGCGTGCGGCAATCGATACTATATCCTCTTCCCCTTCATGCCCTTCAAGCCCATGATAATCTTCTTCAGTTCCTCTCCTCCAATACTCCACTGAAGGCCGCTGTTGAACAGCTTTTTGGCAGATTAATTCAACATATCTCACTTTAAAATTAATTTGATTATTGATGTCATCTCTGATCATCACCATCTGAAACCAACTCAGCTACACAGATTACTTCTGTGAATATTTGCAGCATTTTGAATGTTTGTTTTGTTTAAAAAATACCATACATGTAGTACACAACGTGTAGAAACATACATGTAGTTTAACCATGGGGCTAGAATATTCTAGCTCCATCTCGTTGGAGACTAAATACGAAATATCTCAGGCACCAATCTATCAAGGATGCGTGTTATATTGAAATCAAATCGTTTCCAACGGGTTAACTCAACAGCAAAACGTCTAGGAAGCACACTAGTTCACACATATTTTCATTGCCAGACGATCCACGCGTTAGACCGCACGTACACCTTGAAGTGCTATCCGTTCGAGTTACGAAACTTATTGTCGTCTGGTAAAAAAAATTATGCAGTGACCAGCGCGGGTGAAACCATTCAACACACTGGATCACAAAAGTCACCACGTTCATATAAATCATTTGAACTCGACCCGAACAATCACTCTACTGTTATGAGTTGTGCGACCTTACAGCATGCCCGCCAGTATAGTCAAGGTTTATTTCAATAGAACTCCATTCATTCATGGCAACCTACCGTAAATCGTTTTCATATTAAATCCACGAGGGAAGATGTCATTATGATTTTACCCCATCGAATAAAAAGATCTCAACAAATGTAACCTTTTCGAGTAACCTCGACCTGTATTGAATCCACACATTATTCAAGTGACGCCTCTTCCATCGGAAAAATAGTTTGTAATCATAGAGTACGAGTGAGCTCTGGCGACCTTCCCCTTCAGTTACTGAATGAAATAGGTCAAAATCCAGAGCTTATAGACAGGGTAGACAGCAACACAAAACTGCAAATTGATGGATTTTTTAGCATAACTTTTGTATATTGTTTTTCAGAATCGCATGCCCGTGTCTCTGATAAACTACTACGGATTCGAGGTCAAATGTTTTTCATATTGCATTTCTTTACGATTTCATTGATATTTTTAATGAGTAATAATAAGAATAAATGCTTTGAATCAGATATAGTGGAACATCCGTTCAAGTAACGATGACATTTTACGGGATACTAATAACCATTTGAAATGAAAACGGAGTGAGTGATTGAGGACATGTTTGGAGAAAGTGCAACGTATAAAGTGAGGTATTCTTTTCCAATTATGTCCCAACACTAATATTCATGACTGATGTTCGTTGTACAACTGAAGGAGTGCAAAAGAGATTTCTTTCCTTTAAATTATTTGTAAAACTTGTTCAAAATTGACTGTCAACGACTTACCTTCGCCCCTGTCTCTTTCCATGGTAGCAGATTCGAGTGGTGTTCATACGGACCAACAAGGACAACCTATAGACATGTAAAATAGCAGTTATATAACAGTTAAACACCGGAGATACCGAGACAGCTTCTTAGATTATCATCCATCACTTCAACAAACAGCAAACGTTTGGAAGTTTGATAAGAGTTGTCTTTTAACACTGATTAAATTAATACTATTTCAGAAATAAAAGAATAAGAATTAGAAATAACATTATCTGTCAATAAATACATATATAAGAAAATGAGTAAATAATAAGATACAAAGAACAAATAAGAAAAAAAAAGAAAGAAAAGAAAAGGAAAGAAACACCAAAGAAGAAACAAAGAAAGAAAGAAAACAGAAGAATATACTTCTTTTGATAATATCCTGTGGTATTTGCAAATCCTTAAAAGTATCGAAATTTAATCGTATTGAGTAACAGTTCTTGCATCCATGTTAAGACATGCTATTACAAGTCTTTGATACAATTTAATTAAAGAGTGCATAGAATGCGGAAACAAGCTTTTGAAGCAGCGGCGATTTCATGGTTATTCAACGAGATGTAATAACGGATCTGAGCCGAGTGTCCGAACGACATTAAACTAGTTAAAAATTATAAGAGTACAAATTACAGCAAATCATTACGATTCACTGGAAGGATTTGGTCATTTTGCACACATACATCCAACAGGCACTACAAAAAGAAAATTGCATTCTGTTCATACCGTTTTCTTGGCTTTCTCTCCCTTCAGTTCCAGGGCAGCGACCAGTTTGTTCACGGCCCCCGTGGTCCCGCTTCCCGTAAAGATTAACACATCATCTTCCGTGGCGTTGACGCATTTCTTGATGATATCCCTGAAACAAAATTTTAATGAAGAAAATCAGGTTCACTATTTGTCAATCGGATGTAAGGGAAGAAAGTAGTGACAGTCTGGAAGAGTATTTAATTTAAAAGACAATAGTACCAGAATGAAGTATACTCTTCAAGGTTTCCACTATGAAAATTTCAGGGTCATCCATTTCCTCTTTGTTGAACAATTTATTATCATAAGGAAACGAAGTGACTGTCAAACTTGTGTGTAGTTTCCTATATATGGGTTCAATTTTTATCACGGTCACACTTTAATTCATTACTGATGTATGGATGTCTGTTATTCATTAAGTGCACAGATTCAAAACATATTCTTTCAGGACCTTTCCACCTGGATATACTGTCTCTGCAATACATTGATTGATTATGTCATAACTCATTCGATTCGTGAGGCATATTTGGCTTTTCCCAATCTTGCCATTGTCTATAAGGGAAGCCTATTATGTGGAATATATTACTAATTATTCATTATTATTATCATCTTACTCATTATTTCATGTATTATTATATTCATCATTCTATTAGTTATCTATTGATTCTTATTATTAATTATTTTATTATTATTTTATTATTATTATTATTATTTTTTTTACATATTATTATTATATGTATTATTTTTATTATTTCTAGCGTGCGCTTTTCAAGAATGGCCAAAGGCGCGGTACAAGAAAATTACACAAGGTTTAATAGATATTACAATCTAGAAATATGGGAATATTTATGGCCGATTTACACAGTCATAGATTAGAACACCCCCCCTTCATATAGTGAGATATGGTATATCACGGATTTCTTACCGTTAAATTGGGTAATCGATGTTGGATGTAGTTCTTTAGGGACAGCGTGAAAAATCATTTCAGAAAATGCAAATGAACTATTGAACTCTTGTCATGAAGCATTTAATTTGAGGTTATTTAAGTCAAAACAAAACTGTTTTTGATCGGTTTGTTTAAGTTGGTTTTATCAGTTTTAGGTCATCAAACAAAACCGCAGGAAAAGTGCAAATGAACCGTCTGTTTTGTGTTATGACGATAATAAAGTACTACTATGCCTAAAGTCTGTTCTTCCGACCTTTCACTCCTACACTATCCGTACACACAGCTGCTAAAATAACGCATTCGATATAGGAACAGACATTAACCTTAATAATGACGACAAATGTAGCAATGACAACACTGCTATTACTTGACATAATAATCTACTTTTATATCACAATTTCTGATAAAAAACAATTAAAACATTTCAATGCTTCACACCGGCTTGAAAACACTATAACCATTTCACTAGAAAGCTTTCAAATTTATGGCGTTTTACGAGGAAAATTGTGCACCTGTTAAATTATCTTGTTTCATGCTTTCACTTGTACTATATTTTTGTTTTCATGTCGATCACCTTTGTTCAGCCTTTAGGGCAAGCCAAAGAATTGACAAAAGAACCTACATTTTTGGGGGAATAAAAATTCAAATCTATTATGAGAAAGAGTTCTTTATCCCACAATGTGTTCGAACCAAATCGTGTCTTGGGGCGATGACCAAATTTTGGGGTTGGAGACTTGTTTATTTTCGTTTTCGTAAATTAATAAATAAGATTTGTTTGTGTATCTAAATCGATTTTTAACTCTTTTTGAAATAATCACAAAAAAGCTCCGAAAGTGTTCGAAAAGGTTTAAATTTGACAGAATTTAATTAAACTCATGATTGTAAACATTTACATCTTAGCATTAAAATGATTTAACACAAAAAAAAACAGAAATATCAAATCTCGATTTTTCATGATTTATAACCATTTTCATCTCATAACCAATTTTGTATCCAATTTTTCGTTCTTTATCAAATTAATTTGCGGTTTAAATCACTTGATTTAAAGACCAACCCTGCCATACGTTACGATAATCTTTGTGGCAATGTAGTATTTTGCATTGCTTAACTCCAGGTTTCATTATGTCATTTTGTTTTGATGACAGTACACCAATTACCTCGCTTCTTTCCGAAACTTGGTCGTTTGTCTCGCCATAAGACCCGTTGTCGTGTGTGTGTTGGCGTACAGGGGCTGCACATGTTGTGTGATGTAGTCTTCGATAAACTTTACAGATCTGTCAAATATCAGTGGATGAACAGACGTTATCATTGAATGACTGAAACACAAGACATTACCTCTCAATACGAAATTAGGTCCAATACAGTATACACATAAAAAAAAACACCCGAGCAAAATATACTCGATATACTTACTATTTGAAACAATGGTGATCCTAATTTGAAACGTGGAGAAAATCTCAAACTTACATATCGAAAACGTAACACGGTTACTATAACAAAGCCTATTTTAGCCCGTCTGCCCAAACGATTACTAGCATAATATTGTGAGATATTTATCGGGTGGGTAACGTGAACTTATGAAATTGTCGGTTACACCGTCAACCTTTAAAAAAATTGAAAATATCCTGTTCTGATGAACGAATCATTTACTGTACACCGAAATCAATCTATATTTCGTGTTTTTTATTTTTATTTTTTACTTTTTACTTATGGCAAGGAAAATACACAAGGTTTGCACTTTACAGGACTACTGAACTACATGTACATGTATACTGATATTTGTCATGTTTGTGATTACATTTAGCCTACAAGGTTTATTGATCATTAGTCTCAGTTCCAGACCATGCGATTTTTTCCATCCCTAGAGTACTTTAGTACACTCCTCCGACTTTTTCTACAAATCTACCTCAGAAAATTAGTCTTAGTTTCAGACAGTTAAATAATGATAGTAGGCGTAATTTCTCTAGGACATAGGATAAGTTCTTGCGTCTGGAAGCCAGACTAATTGACCATGTGCAAATCAAAAACGCAATCTGTAGCGGTGTAACATTACAGTTCGCTATTTTTTTCGATATATCGATAGGGTCTGTTTTTGAGAAACAAATAAAACAACTTTGTCGTGTACAATATACACCAGTTCAACACTTGCAGGCCTATATATAAAAGACAACGACTGGAGATAACCACAGTAATCATTATTGCCCAAGTTAATCTCAAAGTTGATACCTGGGTGGGATAATTTTGATCAAAGGTCGTTGTTAAGTTATGAACACCTAAACATATACAGAACTATAACAGCTGTAAGCGCTGAAAATATACTAACGCAATCGCAGGTAATTTGGCACAACATTGTGGACTTTGTGACAACCATATGACAACAATATACAATGACAACCATATACTTTGGCCAAATATAAATTGTGGAATGGACTAGAAAGTAGACAATACCGGTCATAGGCGTACGCAGGATTTTGCCAAGGGGGGTGTTCATCCGTGGCCAAAAACGAAAAATTTCTCCTAAATCCAAGGTCCACAATTTTTTCCAGTCACGCCAGCTCCGAAAAATCTCTCCGGGGGGGGGGGGGGGGGGTTACGGGAACAAAAAATTCAAGATCCAAGAAAATTATACATTGATTTCTGGTTTTCATGGCTACTTCACATTATCCAACACCCTCTTTCAACTAAAAAAAGGGGGTGATTTCGGGAAAAAAAAGGGGGGTGATAACGGGAAAAAGGGGGGTGTTTGGGGGTGTTAACACTCCCCTTCTGTAAAAGGGGGTGTTTGAACACCACAAACACCCCCCCCCTGCGTACGCGTATGATACCTGTTAATCATAGTGTCATCAATCAAATCGTCACGATGAGTATAAATCGTTGTAATTTTTTTGTCATTTCCGTCCTTTCTAACGGAATCCGGTCTGTATTTCGATTAACCGTGTATATAGACCCATACTGGTCATCAAACAAAGAAAAACAAGTGATGAGTAACATGAACATTAACAAATAAAGTTTTAAACTTGATCACAGGAATTTATTACAAAAGAAAATTTGGCATTTGACAAACGGTATACGGATGTATTGTTTTTCTTTTTAAAGGTATTGGCTAACATTTACCAAAGTTAAAAAAATCTGAGCCGCATGATTCCCCATGCTACCAGTGTCTTTGATGAGGTCTAAAAATGAAGCCCTGAAAAAATTGTATTTCAAAACGATTATTTAGTGCTTTAAAAAAGTGAAAATTTCGCGTAGTTGACCGCTTCACTTGTCCCTTTTCTCCGCATTAGAACTTACTGCTGTGTACCCTAGTGTTAAATAAACTCGCCGCGAGTTTTATTTGTTTATTATGGTATAACTTGCCAATTGCAGTGTAACTTTCACACTTTTGTATTCTAGGGTGCTTTACTTGTCCTTTTTGACACTACTATGTAGCCTAAGATATCAAAAGTTTGACATTTTTTAAAGTGAAGTCACATGTTAGCCCTATTCCTTTCTTAAGTACGACGAATAGTCGATTACACTTCACCCAATAGGTCATGTTTCCATTTTCCTCCAGGATTATCATAGTGAACACATTCAAATAACGACTTTAACATCACGTAATTTGTTTATAAATATATTTATGTGGAGTTCCTGCGTCATTGTCCTGATTATCCAATTTCTACAAAATGACTTTGAATTAGAAGTTAGGCAGGGGCGGCGGGAACGGGGGGGGGGGCCCCGGGGGGGGGGGCACTTGCACCCCACAAAAATAAATTGCGCATAGCAAAAGAATGCCCTTTTTTTTCGAAAGAAATGTTGCCCTTTTGTGATATGAACGCATTTCCTTTTTTTTTTCAAAATGAAAATGTGGCCCTTTGGGAAATGACGCTTTTTTTATTACTCATTTTTGCGATTATTTTGTCTTCTTTTTATGGGCAATTCCGTGATTTGTTACGTTACCTTTATGACAACTTTGCTCACATTTGGCTTCTTTAATTGAATGCGTTTCATATATTGTCTTTTTCGGTACTGGGCAATTATCTAGACGGCGGCACCTCTAGGCGTACGCAGGATTTTTCAAGGGGAGGTGTTTTTCCGCGGCCAAAGCTTAGGTTCCACCTTGTTTTCCGGTCACCCAGTCGCCGAAAACACGATAGTGGGGGTGGGGGAGGGGGTAGTAACGAAAAAATTTTCCCCAATCCAAGGTCCAAATTTTTCCCGGTCACGCAGTGCCGAATACACAACTAGTGGGGGAGGGGGGGGCTTAAGTGACGAAATTTTTTTTCCCCAATCAAGTCCAAATTTTTCCGGTAACGCCAAGTGCCGAAACACTGATATTCGGGGGGGGGGGGTAGTAAGACGAAATTGTTTTTTCCCCAATCCAAGGTCAAATATTTGCCGGTCACGCATGTCGCCATTTTTTCTTCCCAATCCAAGGGTGATGTCATGGTAAAGGGGGGTGTTTAGGGGCGGGTTTAACCCCCTTCGGCAAAAGGGGGGTGTTTTGACACCCCAGACACCCCCTGCGTCGCGTATTGCTTGGCACTTACTCAAACATTAAGCAAATCATTGAGACTGTTTCAGTTGGGATTAACAAGAACTTTATCGATGGTTGATACGTTACAAAAGAGGACTGGAAAAATGACAGTCTTTGTCTCAAGTTTCCTCACCTGTTTTCAACTGAACAATTGTGGTATTATGCTATTTCTGACATTGCTAAGTCATTTTGATATAAATTATGATACAAATCTTTTTCTGTTTAACTACAACAGCAAAAGCATGGTTAAGTAGTTACGGCTTAGTACGTTACTTTTGTTCCTCCACAAAGTTCTCGTTTATTCATGTTTTTTTCAGATTTAGTATGATATGTGGGGCTTTTTACTTTCAAACAATTGAGAAGATGGAATTGGCACGAAACCATGCAGATAAATGATGTTTTCATAACTGAGATTTGTCACACATAGTCCACATGTGGTTTTCATGTTATGGTTATGATGTCTAGAGGGTGCGGTTGAAGATTAGTAAAATTTAGGGTGGGAAATGATGTCCCCATTGTTTCTCGGAAGTCATACCATTCAACCATTAAACGTAATATTATTCAGATAGACAATTTATTAATTTGTATTTGTCCAGTATTTACGGAAATTGCATATTCATTTTTCCCCCTAACGAGACACGTATAGGCCTACATGTACAATAGACATAATTAGGTAAATTATATTCAACAAGCATTTTGTGCCTAAAAAGGGCATTAAGCATCTCCTCTTAATGCCCTCATGTGGTAGCGAAATTATGCCATGCTACTGTTTGCCCCACCCCCTCATTTTAATTGAAGGCAACTAATGCCTTTTTTTCTAAGCTTTA
>JZLH01S0630986.1:13128-27902 GCA_001188425.1 Eucidaris tribuloides | reverse complement strand
AATATAATCATTTAGATACCAGCTGGGGTGAATGGTCGTCCCTCACGGCAGCTACGACAAAGGAAGAGAGTATGTATCTAGATCAATGTTGTCTACGAGGTGTGACAAAAAAAAAGAAACGAGACTGTGACAGCCACACCAATTGGGCAATGTCAATCAACTCATGTCACTGTGTTGCCCAACATCTCATCAACATTATTATAATATTGTTCACCGATCTCACTCGGGCCCGCGACCGAGCGCTTTCTCCATAAGCCTGCAGGATAAGCTCAAGACGCTCGGTTGGACTCCACCCAACTGAACCAGGGATTTCAGATTGATTCCCTGCTCCATGTTTGAGCCACTTCAGGTATCATGACGGGGCGTAGATCATGTAGATGGGGCGTGTCACTGAACAACCCCAGGAATGGGAACTGAGTGAGATCGGTGAATAATATTATAGCAGAATTTTGATGAGATGTTGGGCAACACAGTGACATGTGCAGCGGGTCGATTGCCATTGCGTCATGAGCGTGACTGTCACAGTCTGAGCATTTCTTTTTTTTTGTTACACCTAGTATTCTTTGTTTCTGTCATTTTCTCTGTCTTGTTCTTTTGTTCGTTTTGTTCTGGTGTTTGCTTGTTTGTTCGTTCGTGACAGATAACGGTAAATGTATCAATGAGCCACATTTTTTTGGGGGGGGGAGGGGCAGGGGATATTTATGCGCATGATGAGCTTTGCTATTAAGCAGTCTCCTCCGTTTTTTGACTTCTTTTATTAACCTCAAATGGCCATGTATTCATTTTTTGTAATTCCTTCTCATGACTTTTCGTTTCAAAAATAGAAAAATCTTTCAATGTGAATTCTTATTTAGATTTAGTATTAATGTACTATTGGCCAAGTACATAAACAGCCAGTCTAGTTATTATTGTGTACACATTATATAATTATCTTTTTTGTCAGAGTTGAAAACGAAATAAAATGAATGAGAAATGATTTTTCTGTGCAACTGTGTCCCAATCAAGGATGTCACTTGTAGGGGAAACCCCCTACCGTACACTGTAAAAACGCTGTTTATAATCATTTAAATAGCTTTTCTTTTTCTTTTTTTCTTTTTACTGTGTAGGACATTTTAGCTAATGATACTGAATGACTAGATTTCAGAGTTGAAAGGTCAAAGGTCTGATTTGGGCTTGTTACCTCGATAACTCAAAAACGTCTTGTCGGATCGTAAGGGGTCAAATTTGTATTATGAGACGATAATGAATTTAAGAGATTTTGGGTTGAAAGGTCAAATGTCAAAAATCATGGGGCACCGAATATGTCTGATTTGGGCCTATAACGGCGATAACTTGAGAACAGCATGTCGGATTTTAATTTAACTTTGAACAAGTATGTTTTATGAGACAATAAACTGATGGATTTCAGAGTTGAAGTTCATATGTTAAAAAACTGTGGATATATACACTGTATACAGCCTATTTCAGTTGATCATGTCATAACTTAAAAACTGCTGATCAGTTTTGAATGAAACTTTGGTCAAGTATGAACTATGAAGTATTAGGATCATATGTCAAAGGTCACAAGGCATTCTAATGTCGAATTTTATCTCATGACCATGGTAACTTCAAAACTGCTGATCAGATTGGGTATATAGGAGGATTTCCCTTTCGTAACTTGTCGGCGAGTTCATACCTGTTTATCAAAAAAAAAAAAACCTCTCATCTCATTTTTTTCTGTGTTTTCAACATTTTTCTTTGTATTTTGTGTGTATATTTTACGGTAACACCCTAACTCATGTAGCTGTAGGCAAATGTTTAATTGTCGGAATAAATAAGGAGCTCTTTCTTCTCCCTCGTCCAATAATTGGTAGGCAACTGCAGGAAAATTCGTCCGACACCCTTGTGTGCGTACGTTATTGGGTATGTGAAATCAGAGGCGTCGATCCTGGGTAGGGCAGGGGGCGATCGCCCCACCAATGACCCCCCCCCCCCAATAATTTTGACAAATTGAAAAATTCACAATATGCAATGCAAATATATGTTGTAAAAAGCATTGGAAAGCACTATAAAACCATTAAACATGGCATAAAAATACTATTCAAATACCAAATTGTCAATATAAATTCTGTATTACAATTTAGCGGGAAAAATTCGACATTTTTTCTCTCCCCCCCCCCCCTTCCCAATCTGAAAAATGGATCAACGCCCCTGTGTGTAATTGTTTGTTTAAAGCATTTGTATTGATACTCACCTATTTGTTCGCTCATTTACAGAACCCAGAGGAACGGTAACAGACTTCAGTGCCACCAGCATGCCTAACCCTGACATTCATTATCTTCGTGACGTTATCCTAACATGGAAGGTACAAACATAACGGGTACACTAGATAGAACTTTAAAACAAAGGCAAAATATCAGTGAAACCATGAGTCAAAATAGATTAAAACAGGACAAATAGAATGAATTAAACTATGTGTCTATAATAATGAACGTGCATAAAATAAAAACGCTTAAAAACATTTCCTTCAGACGAAAACGTATCAGACTATTCTAAAACGTAGGGAAAACGTTTTCTGGACATTTCGTGTTTGCTGGGGTAGTAGTACTAGTAGCATTATTATTATTATTATTATTATTATTATTATTATTATTATTATTATTATTATTATCATCATTACTACTACTATTACTACTATCATTATTAGTAGTAGTAGTAGTAGTAGTAGTAGTAGTAGTAGTAGTAGTAGTAGTAGTAGTATGTAGTATTATTATTATTATTGTTATTATTATCAGTACTACTATTACTACCATCATTATTATTATTACTATTAATATTAATTAATATTATTACAATGATGAATATGATGATCATGATGATGATGATGTTTAGTAGTAGCATTATTATCATTATTATTACTGTTATTATCATCATAATCATTATTCCTATTATTATTATTATTATTATTATTATTATTATTATTATTATTATTATTATTATTATTATTATTATCAGTACTACTACTATTACTACCATCATTATTATTATTACTATTATTATTAATTAATATTATTACAATGATGAATATGATGATGATGATGATGATTAGTAGTAGCATTATTATCATTATTACTGTTATTATCATCATCATAATCATCATCATCATTATTAGTTATTTATTATTTATTATTTATTATTATTATTATTATTATTATTTATTATTATTATTATTATTGTTAGTTATTATCAGTACTACTACTATACTACCGTAATTATTATTATTACTATTATTGATATCATTACAATGATGATATGATGATGATGATTAGTAGCATTATATTATTGTTACTGTCATCATCATCATCATCATCATCATCATATTCATCAATTGTAATAATATTAATTAATAATAATAGTAATAAAAATAATGATGGTAGTAATAGTAGTAGTACTGATAATAATAAATAATAATAATATTCTTATGATGATGATAATAACAGTAACAATAATGATAATAATGCTATTACTAATCATCATCATCATTATCATCATCATAATCATTATTATTATTATTATTATTATTATTATTATTATTATCATTATTATCATCATCATCATTATCATTAGTAATAGTAGTAGTAGTAGTAGTAGTAGTAGTAGTTATTATCACATTTAATAATTATAAAAAAGATAGTTTACAAATATGGAAATCATGAATTTGTAACTAAATATATTACCATAAGCCAGTTTTAAACATTGATCTTTTTCCTTTCCCTTTTATTTATTTATAGATTTTAGGTGTGTGTTTTTTTGGGGGGGGGGTGGGGGAAGGAGGGGAACACAATAAACACAAGATTTCTGCGCCAGTGCTTATATTGGTTCCAAGTTGTGTACATGTAAATATCATTTGTGATGGTACTATCATTAGCATGGAATAAAGCATATTTGTGGCTGTTGATTTCCAGCAGCTGAAGAATAAGGATAGTAATATGCCGATGGTTTTTTATCACATTTTATATCAATAAAGAAATGACATGCAGTAATTGCTGGGTTATCGTTTATTCCAATTCTTAGTTGTACATTTCCAGCTCTAGCTCCAGTTACAACCTGTTCGGAAAGGTTAATAATTAACAATATTCTGATGATAATAAAGCTGAAACAATGGACATTCCAACATGTTTACGGCTTAAATTGTAGATTTCTCAGATTTTAGTTTTGGTCAACACCTGTTCAGGAAGAAAAGGTTAATTAATAATGAACAACAAGCTGATGATAATAAACTCAACAGATGGACATTCCAACATGTTGACAGCTTGAATTGTACATTTCCCTGATTTCAATTCGGGTCAACACCTGTTCAGGAAGTAAAGGTTGATAATTAACAACAAACTGAAAAATAAACTCAACAAATTGGCATTACAACATGTTAACAGCTTATCATCATCATAATAAAACTACTAATAATATTCGTAATAATAATAATAATCGTCATCATCATCATCATCATCATCATCATAATCATAATCGTAATCATAATAATCATTATTATCATCATCGTCGTCATCATCATTACCATTATTATTATCATTATCATCATCATCATTATCATTATTATTATTATGACCATCATCCACTGGCGTAAATCCGTGACGTCACCCTATTCATGGGGGGGGGGTGAATAAATAGACCCATTACCCCCCCCCCCCCTGATGAATAGGATGACGTCACGGATTTAGGCTAATGCCATCATCAATATCATTATTATCATTAATTATTTATTTAATATTTTAACTTCCATGATAACAGGCGATGAACCGCACCGAGGCGAGAGGCATCATCGTTCGCTATGACGTGTACTTGTTAAATGGTACAAATGTTTTGACATTTTCGACCAATGAAACCACATACACCATACAAGGTATGATTTTCAAAAGAACATGGATCGATTCAGTTTCAGAACTATGTCTACAACTGTTACTACTACTAGTACTACAACTACCACTACTACTACAACTATCCCTACTACTACTACTTCTACTACTACTAGTTCTACTACTACTACGACTACTACGACTACTACGTCTACTGCTGCTATTACTACTAAACTAGTATTGCCACCATGCTGCTGCTGCTGCTGTGACAACTACCACTGCTATTACCAGAAGTAGTAATGATAACATTAGTAGCTGTAGCAGCAGTAGTATAGTAGTAGTAGTAGTCGTAGTATTAGTAGTAGCAGTAGTAGTAGTAGTAGTAGTAGTAGTAGTCGTAGTAGTAGTAGTAACAGCAGCAGCAGCAGCAGCAGTAGTAGTCGTAGTAGTAGTAGTAGCGGTAGTAGTAGTAATAGTAGTAGTAGTAGTAATAGTAGAAGTAGCAGTAGTAGTCGTAGTAGTAGTAGTAGCGGTAGTAGTAGTAATAGTAGTAGTAGTAGTAATAGTAGAAGTAGCAGTAGTAGTCGTAGTAGTAGTAGCGCTACTAGTAGTAATAGTAGTAGTAATAGTAAAAGTAGCAGTAGTAGTCGTAGTAGTAGTAATAGTAGTAGTAGTAGTAATAGTAGTAGTAGTAGTCGTAGTAGTAGTAGTCGTAGTAGTAGTAGTAGTCGTAGTAGTAGTAGTAGCAGTAGTAGTAGTCGTAGCAGTAGTAGTAGTAGTAGTGGGAGTATAGTAGTAGTAATAGTCGTAGTAGTAGTAGTAATAGTAGTAGTAGTAGTAGTAATAGTAGCAGTAGTAGTAGTAGTAGTCGTAGTAGTAGTAGTAATAGTAGTGGTGGTCGTAGTAGTAGTAGTAGTAGTTGTAGTAGTAGTAGTAGTAGTAGTAGTGGTAGTAGTAGTAGTAGTAGTAGTAGTAGTAGTAGTAGTAGTAGTAGCAGCAGTGGAAGTAACAGTTGATCATGTTATTACTGTTGTTTGCATTACATTGAATAATTTTTTTTTTATATTCTTTGTTTTTCTCCTGAAGATCTGGACAAGTATAAGGAATATACGATCCGAGTGTCAGCCATTAACAGCGCTGGTAAAGGGCCGAACGCTACAACAGATATCAGAGATAAAACAAAAGGTAAGATATTTTTAGACTTTTATTCGGTTTGTCCAGTTCCACCAATTTTATCTGAAGTAAGATTTACTCTCTAAAGTGATTTTCATGCCTTATTTCGATGTACTAAGTTTTTTTTTTTACTTGCACAATATTGTAAAATCATTCGCAATTCAGCTCATGACTGCCATGTCTGATTTTTAATAAAACCTTATTGAATGAATGAATGAATGAAAAAAGTGCTATGTTGTACACATAACTTTCTATACCTTTGAGGTAGGATTGCCAAATTCATACAAGAGGTCCATCTCTTGAAGGTGCAGGTCAAGTTTGAATGTGAGTTGAATTTGATTAAGGTAAAAGGTCAAAGGTCAATGAACTTTCCATGACTGGCAATGTGTTATGTTGTACACCTAATAACTTTCTATAGCTTTGATGTGGAATCACCAAATTCATACCAGAGGTCCATCTCTTGAAGGTGCAGGTCAAGTTTGAATGTGAGCTGAATTTGATTAAGGTCAAAGGTCAATTAACTTTCCATGACTGGCACTGTGCTATGTTGTACACCACTTTGTTCCTCTAATGACATGAACTTTATAATTTGATACTTTCTAACACTGACATTTTACTTCAGTTCAACAGAGTTCATTCTACAGTTGACTGTATAATATCAGTGAACTCACTACTCTCTATACCTGAACCAGATTTTGTATTTTACTTGTTTATTTTTAAATGCATTTGTTGGTATTTATTTAATGAGCTATAGTTCTTGGCACCATTTAACATATTCACTCAAAATTTGCCAATGGTACTATAGAAAAGCTGTCAAAGTTTCTTAAATGCTGTATGTGCATGTTCTGGTAATACTGTAGACTATACAAAACAAATTGAGAAAAGTTATGCCTCTACCATCATCCAACATAATGCTAAAGATTGGCATTTCATTACAGTGTGAATATGATGAAGTGTGATCCGCGTCCACGCCGTGGTGCCGGGCAACATGTTGCACTCATTCAGATCACAAGAAAAAACATAAAAGCAATAAAAATACATGCAGTAATAATATGTGAACTCTTGTTCACATAAAACCTATCAGTACTTCACTCTTGCATCATTGACTTATCATATGCACACAGATCAATTTAGTAAAGCCTACTGCTAAAGTAAAGGCAAGATGGCTAAAAATCTTACGCAATAAGTTTTTATATTTATCTTTCATGCACAACCTTTCCTCCATTTTTCAAACAATAAGTTTGCCATAACGGCTTAATAATTAATTTGATTTTACAATTTTACTCACCATTATTATCAATTACATTCTTTTTCACTAACATTCATTTCCTTACTTGGATGGGAATAATTATGGCTTCATAGTATTAAGCCCCTGTCCCACTACTGCGAGCAAGCGTTGCGTGTGACTTGCGGGGAACAATTTTTGCTACCCGCAGGTCCCCGTAGATGGCCCGCACCTGACAGTACCTAGCACGTATCTCGCCCGTAGTTGCCCGGAGGTGCGCACGCAAGTCCGATTTACCCGCAGCCAAGTTTTGAGCATGCTCAAAACTTGTTGCGGGTGAACCGCGGGGGATTGCCCGCAAGGGCCACGCAGAACACCAGTAAGAGGCCCGTAGCGGCCGCAAGTCACAAACAATTAACCCGCTTGAAGTACGTAGGTTGCCCGTGGATCTTTGGCTATGCACCAGAAACGCGTGTCATCTGCGGGAATTCTACGAACATAATACGGGTGTCTTACTGGCAAGGAACGGTGTCGGTACTGCCAACATCCGTGTAGCTGGTCAGTCATACGAGCAAACTGCGTGCATGTTGAGAGTCAATTACTGCCATTCTGCTGTTTAGTTGAGGGTTACCTGCTTGTGACTTGCGGCCACTACGGGTAGCAAAAATGGTACCCTGCAAGTATTACCCAGGATCGCACCTCGCAGGCAACTCCCACGCAGGTAACACGCAGTTGTGACGCAGGTACCTCAAAGCGCCCGTATGTCACCCGTAACTAACACGGATCAGTGTCGAAGCTCTCACGCGCCTTCCACGCGCCTGACACGCAAGTCACACGGAATACACGCAAGAAGAACGGAAGTATCACGCGTCCAGGAGGTAGGATGCACGCCAAACTCGTCAAAATTTTTGTCCGCCCGCATAAATTATCCTGCGTGCTGGAAAATTGTTCCCCACAAGTCACACGCAACGCTTGCCCGCAGTAGTGGGACAGGGGCTTTAACAGCATTCTTAGTGTTATCTGATTTCCTACGGAGAAAGCAAGCCTATACCATTATTGAGTATGTAAACTGTCAGAACCACAATTCACCCCCTGAACTGCTGACAGCCTCAGAAGTCATATAGCACAGTTTTGAGACGCTGTCTCTTCATGACTGCGATATGCAGGCGAGACAACGCTTGGCGTTTGCCTTGTTCTCCGTTTTACAAATGTCAAATTCCGGCTTTTTTTCCACGTTGTAATTTTGCAATTTTCCAACTTGAATTTTTGTTAGTTAGAAAAAAAAATCACAAATAACGTCAAGCTTGATAGGCCAATGGAGGTTTTGATTCGGGTTTGGGGACATATTTACAGGTAACACCTTATTTCTTTGGCTTTATTAGGCATCTTTTTGGTAAATTAGTTTAGTTTTATTTCATAAATATTTATTAATTTTACTTAGAGGGCATTTGTTGACATTCTTCTCTCATTTTTTTTTCAAAATGCTGTTTTCCGCATTACCTCAAATTTTGTGATTTCCGCGGAAAATCCGCAATGCGGAAAACTTCGGTCTTTAGAAAACGGTATGCTAATTTCAGCTTTGAATTGACGTGTACGATAGAAATTTAATCTTTAAAAATCTACACATAGAAGTTGTCCCTTTTAACAGTAGGTTGCCAATATTGTGTCTCTCCCAGGAACACCGTGGGGCTGGTAATTTAACACTATTGGAATTACCCAGGTACCAGGGGCGTCGATCCATGTTTCGGATTGGGGGGGGGGCAAAAATGAAAAAAAATGTTCAAAACGTTCGGCGTGCTCCGCATGCCAAATTTTAATACAGAATTTTGCGCGCAAAGCGCGCCGAAAAATCGACAATTTTGTATGTGTAATAGTATTTTCATGTCATGTTTAATGGCTTTGTAGTGCTTTCCAATGCTTTTTAAAACATGTATTTGCATTGCATATTTTGAATTTTTCAAGTTGTCAAAATTATTGGGAGGCAAAATCGATACATTTGCTCCCCTAGATAGTAATATCTGTTATCTCAGACATTTCATTCATATTTCATGTTCACCGCGAATTCTTTGCACGGCAACACCAAGTCTGGGAGTGGCCAACTACATCATGATTTACAGGAGACCAAAACATATACAAGGCACGCAAATGATAATGTACCAACATTGATTAAAATACATGTTAAGTTTGAAAGGATTCGACTTGGATTTAAGTATGTCAAAGACCACTATATAATTTGAACGCAAATAAAGCCACATAAGATTTGGCTTTGGGGAGTTTTTCTACTAATATTGTTTAAGTAAAAGGGAAAATTTTGACTGCAAACCAAACATTGTTGTATACTCAGTGGAAGGTACAGACATTGGATAACATATCTAATTCTACAATCAGTTTTTGACATTGTTGTAGACCATTTCCATTCAATCTTGTCACATCCATTTTCGCCCTTTTTACAGTTCCCGAATCTTTGACATCAGTTCAAATCAAGCCAAATAAGACTTGGATTCACGTGTCTTGGGACGAACCAGAGAATCCCAATGGATACATCACAGGATATCGAGTCGAATGGCAGAAACCTCCAATGCAAAAGTAAGAGGCCCAGCTCTCCCTGATTTTAATTAAGTAGGGTTAAGTTGGTTCGACTTGAACTTGATTTGATTTGATTTGATATTAAGAATGGTTATAAGGGTGACAAATAAAAGTCTTTAGATTGACTTGGAAAATTAGGGTTTGATTTGAATAGGGTTGAGTTGATATGATATGATTTGACTTGATGTGAAGAAGGATTAAGGGTGACAAATAAAAAGAAAGAGTGTCATTCTTTAGTCTGACTCGAAAAATGAGGATCCGATTTGATTAGGGCTGAGTTGATTTGACTAACTTTGATTTGATTTGATTTAATATGAAATGATTTGACTTGATATTGGATAAGGGTGGCGAATAAAAAAGAGTTTCATTCTTTAGTCTGACTCGAAAAATGAAGGTCTGATTTGAATAGGGTTGAGTTGATTCGACTTAGCATGATTTGATTTGATATGATTTGACTTGATAGTAAGAATGGTTAAGGGTGACGAATAAAAGGAAAGTGTTTTATTATTTAGTCTAACTCGAAAAATGAGGGTCTGATTTGATTAGGGTCGAGTTGATTCGACTTAGCCTAATTCGATTTGATTTAATATGATATGATTCGACTTCATGGTTATGAAGGTGAAGAATAAAAGGAAAGTGTTTCATTCTTTAGTTTAACTAAAAAATGAGGGTCTGATTTAATCATGCTTGAGTGCATGATTCAACTTAATTTGATTTGATGTGATACTATTTGACTTGATTTGACTTGATATTAAAGATGGTTACGGGTGACGAATGAAAAGAATTAAGAGTGTCATTCTTTAATTTGACTCGAAAAATGAGGATCTGAATTGATTAGGACTGAGATGATTTGACTAACCTTGATTTGATTTGATTTGATTTGATTTGATGTAATTTGACTTGATATTAAGAATGGTTATAAGGGTGACAAATAAAATGAAAGAGTTTCATTTTTAGTCTGACTCGAAAAATGAGGGTCTGATTTGAATAGGGTTGAGTTATTCCACATGAAGTTGGTTTGATTTTATATAATTTGACTTGATATTAAGAATGGTTAAGGGTGATAAAAAGAAAGAGTTTCCCTGAACGCGATTGGAATCATTTTGATATTATTGGAAATGAGTATTTTGACCTTTTTAACAGTTAATTTGGACTTTTGGGTCATCGAAAGAGCAATTTATCTGGGGAAATTCATAGGGCCTACTTTTATGAAAATCCTGCACAATTTGCTATTTTTACCTATGAAAAACTCGAAGGCTGAAAGGATTTGTTATTTTTCCTGCAAAATTTCATACTAAGTAGAAAAACGGTAAATATATGACTTTATTTTTGCTGTGTCAAAATGAAATATATACTATTTAAGTGATATTTTGATGACGAAAAACAGAAACGAGTGGTACAAACTCGAAAAAAGGGAGTCTGTTAAGTTGCCTGTGTGCGGAATTTCTTCAGAATTTCTGCACATTGGGAGGAGCCAAGTAAGCAGAGAAGAAGTCATGGTAACCTTGATCGACAACCTGTATGGCCTTTCAGTTTCTGCCTCCCAGGGTAACCAAATGGAGTCAGATTTGCCCAATGAGTTTTCAATCGCCTTTGTGAATCAGCAAGGTTTCTTCGTGACGTCATGCTCATACAAAAGCCCAGAACATTACATATTCGGAGACGAGGGGCTTCTACAGAAGCAGACAAAATATGAAAGAGTTTTCATTCAAATATTTGATAAATGATATAGTTATTGTTTATTGTCTTTCCCCCATTGATAGCATTTGATACTTTTATTAAGTCACTAGGAACCATTTGATTGACCTTCTGGATCCTTGATGTTTTGGTTGACTCTACGTTGTTCATATTGTATCTTATATACAAAACAAAATCTCTGTTCTTACCGAGAATTGTTAAAATAATGGCGTAGCGACTAGTGATTCTTCACGAGTTTATTTTGTGTTTATGTACCCTGTAGGCAGGAGGAGTCAGTGATGGACACGGAATATACCATCCACGGAGCGTCGCCGTGTTCAGAATACGAGATACGTGTAGGCGTGGTCAACAAGAGGGGAGAGGGATGGTCGAACTGGATACCTACCTATACCTGATGAGTAGCCCCTGTCCTGAGTCACTCGCACCACTCACCAATCTATAACGGGATGTTTTCAAAATGATTTAAAATGTGTTTTAATAAGACTATATATATAGTAGTATATTGTTTTTGTTTTCTCTAATATACTAATTCATTCTTACAATAGAACGTGTAATTAGGTTATATAACTATACGAAATAAAGTTATTTTACTGGAAAATTAGCTGCTACTTGATAAGTGTAATTTAACAAGATAACATGGAACTCATCACGGAACAGGCTAGGGTTGGTAGATCCATCTAATTTCCTCACATGGGTAAAAAAAAAAGTTGCCAGTCTTTGTGTTCCCTGTTCCAAAACCGCTTTGCTACCATTCCCACTCTTGTTCTCATTCAACAGTACCAACAACTGAAGAGGCATTTACGATTTCTGCCCTACCGGAGGCACCCAACATTCTCCAAGTGGAATGGGAGACGTTCAGACAGTACCTATCCAATTGCTTGCTGATCTCTGGATACAGAATATCATATTGTAAGGTGGACAACAGCGAATCTGCGGCAAGCAACACATCTGACTGTTCAGGTTGGTGAAAAAAGCTTCACATTTTTAAAGTTGTGTATAAAATCCTATTGAAATTTTGCTTTACAGTGCAAATATCTCTTGCAAAATGATTATTTTGGGGGGTGGGGATGAATAAACAATCTCCTTTTGATCATATTTATGTTCATTGTCTGTTCTTTTGTAAGTATTACTGTTATGGCTAATATATTGCAACAGTTAAAGTGATAGGCTAACATTGTGGAGCTTCAATTTAAGCTGAGCTACATAGTAGTGTTCAAATGGACAAATAGACACCCTAGAATACAAAAGTTTGGAAAGTTATGCTGCCAATGGCAATGTATACATGAATAAACAATTTCTACTCCGGTCATGCCGGTGGATGATGAAATAGTCTAGATCTGCACACAGTCAGTCAATGGGAGGAAATAGGCAGGTGAAACTGGTCAATTTGAATGATTGTAGAATTTCACTTTTTAAATCACTAAGTCATCATTTTGAAATACAATTTTTTTTTCAGGGCTTCATTTTTAGACTTTATCAAAGACACTTTGAGTGTGGAGGATTATGGCTCACGTTTTTTTTAACTGTGGCAAATGTAAGCCAGTGGCTTTAATATTCCATAATTTTTTTTCTGCTGCGCCATCAGTTCTGATACAAAAATAAATTGAAAATTTGTTTGTTACTTGTTTGTATATGCCAAACTAACGTTGTATCACAAGAAATAAAGGAATAATAAAATGGGTCATTTTCACATTAATATCAAGAAATTTGTTTTCCTCTAAATTTCCTTTCCAAAGCTCCAGACATTAATCAAACATTGAAACAGCCTAGCACTCATGAAGACACGGCAAATCAAGATCCTAATTAATCCAGATTAGAAATATTGAAAATTTCATATCAGCAGTAGATGTACATATACAGTGTGTCTCAACGACAACAAAATTGTGCAAGTGAAAATAAAAGCGCTTTCTTCGGCATTAGAAAATGTTGTTGTGAAAAGATGGTTGTCAACAACAATGGCAAAGTTTCAGCTTTCAAAGGTCGTATGCTTTAATCCCAAGATATGTTTAGTTAACCATAAATGGCTAAAATCACAATTGCGCCACTTTTACTAAGGCTGTATAAGACAGCATCAAGTTTATCAGAAACTCTTTCTTGAAATCAAATTTATGAAAAACTTTTTGTGCCACCTTTTAGAAAATTGAATGGAATGTTATGTCCAAATACCATACACTACAATTAATAACAGGACATTCCTTTGTAATTTCTTAACAATTGCTCAGTATGTGATTGTATTGATCTTGAATGTGTGATGCCATCATCATTATCATCACCATCATCATCATCATCATCATCATCATCATCATCATCATCATTATCATCATCATCATTATATTATTATTTTTAAAAGGTTCAGTGCTCCTAGTAAAAGTGGCAAAATTGGGATTTTACCCTTTCGTCGTTAACTTAACATATCAAGATTAAAGCAAGCAAATTGAGCAAAACAAAAAGCATTTGAAAGCTAAGAAACTGCCCTTGACATTAATGTAAGAATCATTTCATAACAGTATTTTCTAATTCCTAAAGAGGACGCCTTTCACTTGCACAATTTTATTGAGACATGCTGAATTAATGGGGACTTTTTATCTATTTGTTATGCAGCCCCGACAGAAAATCGTGACGTCAGCGCCGGGGATGACTCTCCAACATACAGCTCACAGGTTTGGATCCGTACACCAACTATTCAATCTGGATGACCGCCTTCACATCGGCGGACCGTGACCGCGCTGGAGAGCCCTTGATTCACAGAACCAGCCAGGGAAGTAAGTTCGCTTAGCCTTCTTAAAGCTACAAAGAGTTTTTGGTTTGCAGGGGTTGCCGTTCTTGTTCAGATTTGATTCAGTGATAGAAAGATACGTAAAAATACGGGGTTCAAAATTTTGGGGTCATATGATGTCTAGTTTTCAAAATATAGATTATAAGCCGAGGCAATTTGCTCAAGTTGCATGTGTAGCACATTCTGGATTTCAGGCGCTGGCCGTATAGCCTTCATCCGCTATTTGTGAAGAATTCACCTGTTTCTGCAAAGCTGAATATTAATGCAAGAATACCGTCTGCCAACCAGCTTAGTGTAACAGTCACGTTTTTACAAATTGATGAATGCGTCGTGATGACATGTTTATTCAAATCGAGTTTTTTAATGGTTATTATTTTGACTAAACTGACTTTACTGCCACAATGTCTTATGAGAGGTTTAGATAAGTGTGAATGGTTACATTATGAACCCCGGGGGGGGGGGGGCG
>JZLH01S0630986.1:2784-13103 GCA_001188425.1 Eucidaris tribuloides | reverse complement strand
AATCTACAGTTTACAAAGACTAACTCCTATACACATTAACACGACTTTGAATTTTTCATAGTTCCATAGACCCCCAAATTGATATACAATTGCGTTTCACAGCTTCTGCTTTCTTGGTCGATCTTGCCTAACCCCTATCCAGTGGCCCATTAACGTTCAACATAGACGTGCGCGCCAACGGCTGGGGCCGGAGCTTTGCCCGCTTGCAGTACGCCAGAGCAGAGCATTTTGAGGTTTTCTGGAAGCCTTAGCTACGCAGTTCCAGCAGACCGGGTTCCCAGGATTTTCGCTGCAAGGCCCAGTTCCCAGGAGCCCCCTATTTTCGATTTGGTGCGCAACATATAGGTATCACTTTGGAAGCGAGTCGGGATTAGATGTCTGTCAAAATCTAAAAATGACATATACATATAAAGGCTTCTTCTTTCCATATAGTACCATGAATATCAGAAAAAACACTAAAATCATGAGATACTCCCTCTGTTAAAAGGTATTTCGTACATCAACAGGTTTAAATGACGACCTATTCAAAATAATATGAATATATAATATAGTAATAATAATGAGGATGATGATGATGAGATGATGATTGATGATAACTACTACACTTCTACTAGTAACAATAATCATCATCATCATCATCATCATCAGAAGAAATAATGATTGTTATATTATATTATTTAATTATTATTATTATTATTATTATTATATTATTATCATTATTATTATTTATATATCAAGTTAGAAAGTATAGACTTAATCCATATTCAAGACTTTTAAGCAAATATTTGACATAGTTGGATAGATATATGGGAGAGAGAGTACTTTTCTAACACAGTATTCTACTTGTTTGAGTTTTTCAAAGGCATGTGAATTTAGACTTCCGTGGACCCCATGAAGATATCATTTATTCCATTATTTATAATTTGTTGTTTATTTATAATAATCACTGGGTACATGTATTTATTAAATCAATATCATTTATTCATTTAATATATATATTTAGTCACAAAGAGCAGAAAAAAATAAGTATAAAGGTATATTTGTACGAATGGAGGTACATCATCATCAGTTTAACAATGATGACTGTTATTCAATAATTTGTTTATTTATTTATTTATTTATTATTTATTTATTTTTATTATTATATATAAATATATATATATATATATTTTTTTTTGCGGGGGGGGGGGGAGGGTGCTACTTACCTCCTATGGCAGTATGAACGTAGACTTCTCCGAGAAGTCACGGCATGCTAGTCCTGGCATCGGCTCCGTTGCATGCTTGTACTTTGATGGTGTACAACATGTCACCTGAAACATCGTTTAACTGCGCACGTGTTCACTCACACTGGTTGAGTTTCCGGACAATGCTGAATTGGTAGTGAAACACATAGCGTGTTTATGACGCCATGTGGACTTGTCGGCGGGATTCCAACTGATGTCGATGACGTTGAAGATCCCAGTAAGTGACTGTCACATTCTCTGGTGGTGTGGCTCTGTGGGAACGCAGAATATAAACATGTTTTGTTATTTTTCACTCTTAAAAAAAAATCCATGAAAAAATATCATTTATTACCAAAATATGGCAAATTTCCTCGTTTCATATATGATCTCCACAATACCAATCTGATCTCTAAGACATTGTTCTCTGTATTTTTCCTTATTTTCTCCTCTTCTCTGGTTATTTTCATTTTTCTGTCACATATATTTCCCATTTTTCCTCTATCTCCATTTCTTTTTTATGTCCCCTTTTCCTTTGGCCTTATTCCTTTTGTCAGTACCGACACACGGGCGGTGCCAGGGTAAAATCATGGCGAGGGCAAAATCCACATAAGGGGGCGAAAAATGTCAAAATGGATAAAATTTCAGAAAATAGCCAATTTCTGTATTTAAACATTTTTGAGGGAGAGTCGGCCACCCCCTCCCCCCCCCAACCATGGCACCGCTCTTGCCAGCACACTGCCTCATACTACCCCCAATTCAGGCAGCTCACTTTCGGTTGCTTTGCCTTCTTCAATGACCCTCCCCTTTTGTGTCAGTCTCTGGTGTAATATGTGTCTATTCCAGTGTTATGTATAGGTCATATGTATAATGAACTCCAATTTCTTTAATGCCCACCTATTTTGTGATTAAGTCTGACTGTCAAACAGATTAGTGCATACAGTGAAAAGTGAATAGCGGCTGCTGATTGTCAAAAGCTACACCACTGCAGTTGGGCGATTGTCAAACAATCTTTGCTTCATTCAGGGAACCACATTCGAAATTAGTGGGTGAAAGGCACATTCAAGTGTCTGTCTGTCTGAAAAACCTTGACACCGATTACAAAATACAAACTTGGCACAGCCTCGACTTATCGTTTACTCATCATTTATATCTTAAAACTTAACAATGTATGGATACCAAATTATTGAACACTGATCACATCTAGCAAAAACGGTTTGGTGTACAGATCAAGAACACAATATATAGATGATTTTCACACTCGATATGAGCTCAATCCAGAAAGGGGGCTACAATCATTCATAATCCCGGGGGGGGCAGTGTTCATTACAATGTGTACACCATGCGCGTGTATGGACTTTCAAATGGACCCTAAACACGTAATTGAAAGTCGATCTCAGAATACCCTAAACAAGTATTCAGTCTTAAGATACCCTTTTGAAGTAAGCCTTTTGTTAAAAAGTATACCTTTCCCCCGATTTGGCGGATTTTGATAACCCTTTTCGATGTACGCGCGTACATCGTCCGACCGTGAAAAACAACCCTTTTACGCGTTTTTCACACGGCGCATGTTGTACAAGCGTTGCAATGCACTGCCAAATGTATTACTCCATGTATAATTATTTTCATTTGACTAACAAGCAGAGCGCACATAACATTTACTATACGCATTAACACGACATAAAAAGTCCCCGGGGGGGGGGGGGGCAGTGCCATTGCAACGTGTACACCATGCGCGTGTGAAAAAACGCGTAAAAAGGGTTGTTTTTCACGGTCAGACGATGTACGCGCGTACATCGAAAAGGGTATCAAAATCGCCAAAATCGGGGGGAAAGGGTATACTTTTAACAGAAGACTTACTTGAAAAGGGTATCTTTTCAGCCCTTTTCAGACTTGAATACTTGTTTAGGGTATTCTGAGATCGACTTTCAATTACGTGTTTAGGGTCCATTTTGAAAGTCCATACACGCGCATGGTGTACACATTGTAATGACACTGGCCCCCCCGGGATTATGAATGATTTTAGCCCCCTTTCCTGGATTGAGCTCATATCGAGTGTGAAAATCATCTATATATTGTGTTCTTGATCTGTACACCAAACCGTTTTTGCTCAGATGTGATCAGTGTTCAATATTTGGTATCCATACATTGTTAAGTTTTTAAGATATAAATGATGAAGTAAACGATAAGTCGAGCTGTGCTCAAGTTGTATTTTGTAATGGTGGTCAAGGTTTCAGACAGACAGACACTGAATGTGCCTTTCACCCACTAATTTCGAATGTGGTTCCACTGAAGCAAAGATTGTTTGACAATCGCCCAACTGCAGTGGTGTGAGCTTTTGACAATCAGCAGGTATTCACTTTTCACTGTATGCACTAATCTAGTTTGACAGTCAGACTAATACAAAATAGGTGGCATTAAAAGAAATTGGAGTTCATTATACATATGACCTATACATAAACACTGGAATAGACACATATTACACCAGAGAACTGACCAAAAAGGGGAGGGTCATTGAAGAAGGCAAAGCAACCGAAAAGTGAGCTGCCTGAATTGGGGTAGTATGAGGCAGTGTGCTGGCAAGAGCGGTGCCATGGTTGGGGGGGGGAGGGGGTGGCCGACTCTCCCTCAAAAAATGTTTAAAATCAGAAAATTGTATTTTTCATGAAATTTTATCCATTTTGACATTTTCGCCCCCTTATTGGATTTTGCCCTCCCCATGATTTTACCCTGGCACCGCCCGTGTGTCGGTACATGACAAAAGGAATAGGGCCAAAGGGAAAAGGGGACATAAAAAAAGAAATGGAGATAGAGGAAAAATGAGAAATATATGTGACAGAAAAAATGAAAATAACCAGAGAAGAGGGAAAAATAAGGAAAAATACAGAGAACAATGTCTTAGAGATCAGATTGGTATTGTGGAGATCATAATATGAAACGAGGAAATTTTGCCATATTTTGGTAAATAAATGATATTTTTTCATGGATTTTTTTTTAAGAGTGAAAATATAACAAACATGTTTATATTCTGCGTTCCCACAGAGCCATCACCACCAGAGAATGTGACAGTCACTTACTGGACTTCAAACGTCATCGACATCAGTTGGAATCCCCCGACAAGTCCACATGGCGTCATAACACGCTATGTGTTTCACTACCAATCAGCATTGTCCGAAAACTCAACCAGTGTGAGTGAAACACGTGCGCAGTTAAACGATGTTTCTGGTGACATGTTGTACACCATCAAAGTACAAGCATGCAACGGAGCCGTGCCAGGACTAGCATGCAGTGACTTCTCGGAGAAGTCTACTGTTCATACTGCCATAGGAGGTAAGTAGCACCCTCCCCCCCCCCCGTAGCCAAAAAAAAAAAATATATATATATATATATATATTTATATATAATAAATAAATAAATAAACAAATTATTGAATAACAGTCATCATTGTTAAACCTGATGATGTACCTCATTCGTACAATATACCTTTTATACTTATTTTTTTCTGCTTAGTGATATAAATATATATATAAATGAATAAATTGATATTGATTAATAAATACATGTAAGTGAATATATAAATAAACAAATACATAAATATGGAATAAATGATACTTCATGGGGTCCACGGAAGTCTAAATTCACATGCCTTTGAAAAACTCAAACAAGTATGAATACTGTGTTAGAAAAGTACTCTCTCTCCCATATATCTATCCAACTATGTCAAAATATTGCTAGAAGATTCTTGAATATGGATTCAGTCTATACTTTCTAACTTGATATATAAATAATAATAATGATAATCAATTAATAATAATAATAAAATAATAAAATAATAATAATAATAATAACAATCATTATTTCTTCTGATGATGAGATGATGATGATGATTATTGTTACTAGTAGAATAGTATAAGATATAGTATCATCATCATCATCATCATCATCATCATCATCATATATTACGAATTATATATTCATATTTTGCAATAGTCGTCATCATTAAACCTGTTGATGTACGAAATACCTTTAAAGCCAGAGGAGTATCTCATATTTTAGTGTTTTTTCTGATATTCATGGTACTATATGGAAAAAGGAAGCCTTTATATGTATATGTCATTTTTAGATTTTGACAGACATCTAATCCCGACTCGCTTCCAAAGTGATACCTTATGTGTGCGCACCAAAATCGAAAATAGGGGGCTCTGGGAACGGGCTTGAGCGGAAAATGGTCTCTGAACTGGAGCTAACTCAGGAAAACCTCAAAATGCTATGCTCTGGTACTGCACAGCGGCAAAGCTCCGGCGCGCCAACGGCGCGCCGTGCTGAAAGGGCACTACTCTGGTTAGGCCAAGCGAAAAATCAGAAGCGAAACGGCAAATTTGGGGGTCTATGGAACTAGAAAAATCAAACTTTTTCTGTGATTCTGAAACTGAGATGCTCTGGAATGGAAATTTGGGCTGAAAATGGGGGTCTCAACCGCGGCACATACGTATCACACAATTATACTAAGTTCCCACCCCCCCCCCCCCCCGGGCATCTAATGCTAATCTAATACTGTTGCCTAACAATTGTTTAGATGTATGATAGTAAAATTTGTTTTTACTTTTGTGATATATCTTCAACTCTGTTTACTGCAGTACCCACAGCACCAGTTGGATTGAGACTTGACCCACTTTCAGAAGAAAAGATGTCTATTTCTTGGATTCGTCCAGCACATGCCAATGGCCCAATACACCACTACCTTGTCAGTTTTGGACCCGAAAAACAAACAAAATCGTACCGCATGGAGAACACCACATCAACGGAGATACAGATAGACTGCAACGCGCTTGATGGACCAACCAACTTCGAGGTCGGGGTTCAAGCGGTTAATAAAAAGGGGGAGGAAGAGCTGAAGGGAGAACTGGCTTCTGACATGAGAGACATGTGTGACATAGTCCGCCCAGGTAATAAATTCTACTCCCTTTAAATGTGGGTTAATGTAAGGTTTGGCTTAATCGCATGTTGGCTATAAATTTAGTAATTTCCAATTCTTTTAACTATCTAGGCCAGAGACAGGGATGACAGTAATAAGTCATGAAAAGGCCTGAAATTTGCCTATTAAAGAGAGCTATTTTGTGTATAGAAAAATCCTGAAAAAATTGGCTGAAAATAGATTGCCTGGGCCTGAATTCAGGCTTTTGCCTGAAAACTTGAATTCCTGCAGAGAGAGATTTTGACAAATTTGTGACAATTATCTTGACACCATTATCACATGGGGGTTGGGAACAAAACTTAGCCAAGTTTTACTTCTATCCAAACAATGCTCAATTTGCCTTTCACAACCCAATTAAATAAAACTATGTGTATGAGTTACTGAAAAATAATCACAGGCTGACTCAGGAGGTAATTGAACTCATGACCTCCTGTTTAATAGTCAGGCATCATACCACTAGACCATCGAGATTGCCCAATGGCTACAGGTGTATGGTATTATTACATTCTAATCCACCATACAGCAGGCAACTGATCACTGTTACAAATGATGCATCGGTAGAATATTATTTAGTGCATCAGAACCTAATACAGAGCTTCCAAGTGGTACTAATTTTCAGTTATTTGTACTGAAAGTGCCGAAGAATGCCTAAGCTTGCATGAAAAATACTCAGTTTATCATATCAATTTTGTGTAATTCTACTGCATTTAATTTACGACAAGGTTCAAGATTCTACCGCCATGCATTTGACTGCCAAATACCAAAAATGTGAAGTTTATGTTTTTCATAATAAAAGATATGTTTTTTAGACTGAAATTTTGTGCTGAATTCATTTCTAAAGTCAGAAATGCAAAATGTGCTTTCGTTTTTTGGATATGTCATAATTTTTTTGTTTGGGTATGTTGCAGTGAAGTTTACTGGGCATACGTAGTCTCCGTTCTAGACCATACAACTTTTTTGACCTCCATAGTACACTCACTCTCCGACTGTTTTACATCCAGACATACTTACTTTGCCTTAAATCAAAACTCTTGTATTATTCAAGGCAGTTGACCAAAGATAGTAGTTTCCTTATCAATATAAAGATGGGTTAATGTACACATAAATGTCTGGAAGCCAAACTCGGGCACACGTTGCCTTTAGACCAGTTTCATAGTAAATGCAAATTTTATGCATACTATTCTGTCTGACAAAGGTTGCTCTTTATAACCTGATAGTTTGCTGGAGGCTTGCCAGACATAGCAACAACTAATGTATGCATATTGCATTTTTGGTATTGAAAATGTATTCATAAGAACAGGTGGGTAGTTTTAGAAGAGAAAATATCCATAAATTTCAATACATTATGAAAATAATAGATTGTACAGGGTGTGTTTGTGATATTTGGGTCCAAAATCAGTAAATTTAAATTGTTAAAAAAATTATTTTGAAAAAAGTATGAGGGCTACTGTATCAGAAATCTAATCACTTATGGGAAGTATATTGAGCATAATTGATTAAATTTCAGGCTTGTGGCGTGATTGGTTTTCCTAAAATAATTTTTATAACAAATGCCCTGATTTTTTTTCACACTTTGGGGTGGGTGTAGCATTTTTGCATTTTTCTCCAGTTTTTTAACTGGAGAAAGTAAAATCAAATCCTAATACATATAGTCCGAGAGATACCAAGAATTTATTTGACAAAAATGACCAGGTGTCTTGTTGTGATATTTGGGTAGAACATCCCTTGACACATTTGAAAAGTGATTTCTTGAGTGTCGTGAGTGGTGGAACGTGACGTCAGAGGTCAATGACCTCTAATTTGACCCCTAATTCCTATGTATCCAGTTTTCTGCATATATTTCCTGAACAGATATTTTAAAATTTATTTTACGTCAGTGGTGATCTAATAAAAGATGATTAAATATCTGATCCACGATACCCATTGTGATGAGAATTTGATTATGTTAAAGTCCTCATTTTGGGCTAAAAACTCCAAATTTTCATATTTTCCAAATTTTTGTCAAATTGGCCTAAATAAAACTAATAAGTTAATAAGAACAGACTTGGTTTTTAATACGATATTACACCTCAAAACTTCTCCATTAATATATACTAAAAGATGACCAAAAAGATATAGCGGCGGTCACAAGCCGTAAACTGCGGCAAGGTCATGAAAGTTCAATGACCTCTAAATTTACATAGTTTCCCCTTATATTGTTTTCCTATAATACTCTAAACAGATGCATAGTTTTTCACATAATGACGTCAAATGAAAGATATCACTAATATCTGTCTAATGGTATCCATGTAAGCAAATTTGGAAATTTAAAATCACATATTTGGTCAAAACCTCAAATTTTAACTTTTTTTCAGATTTATTAGTACAAATTGACATGAAATTCAAGAAAAAAATCAACACTTTTGAGTTGTTGCATACGACTTACACCTCAAGACCTTTCCGGCAATATACCACTAAAAGATGACTAAAAAGTAAGTCAGCAGGTCAAGTCGTCCTTCAACAAGCGTCAACTGAAATTTCAATGACCCTCTAAATCCTATAATTTCCCTAACATTGTTTTCTATGATAAATCTTAACAGATACTTTGGGTTTTCACATAGATGGCGTCAAATGAAGGTATTTGTTATTATCTGTCCAATGATATCCATTGCCGAGGAAATTTGAAAATATTTAAAGCCTCATTTGGGCCAAAACTATCAAATGTTCACATTTTCGATTTTGGTACAAATTGGCCTGAAATTTATGTTAAAATTTTCTAAAACGATGTGTGGTTTTGCAAACGATTCACACCTCAAGACCTTCCCACAATATATACTACAAGATGACCAAAAAAGTATGTCAGCAGGATCTACACTTAAATACTAAAAGATGAGGAAGTTCATTTAGTCTTTCCCATGACCAAACACTTCACACATGTAACAAGTTTTTAATAAATAATAATTACCACTACACACATAATGGCAAAACAATATATGTACCCATTGAGTCTGGATCAATGATCTTTTTTTGATCAACAAAGTTTATGTCATGGAAAATCATATAAACATTTCGCTGGTTGAACAAATTCATCGCACCAAGCTCTGATGCCAGTCCAGGACCATGTATTTAAATTGCTTTAAATTGAGGCACATAGGTGAATTTTTTTTTTTTTGGGGGGGGTCCACTGCATGGGTTCTTGATTTGTTTTGATGCCAAGTGATTTCACAATATTGGTGTTTGTTTCTGTGGTGGCTGAGAGCAGATACTGTGAGTTTAACTATAAGTTAGAAAGTCTATATGCCACAGGATGGAGTGTTATGTCTTGAAAGAATAATGGGCTAACATTTGAATTCAATTCATTTTCACTTTGAATTTGATTTGTTTTACGAGAAAAAGTTTTTAAATACAATATAACATAATATGTCGGGTATCGTATTACCGGCACACTTTTTATTTGGATGCCAGAAATTCACACAATAAACTTGATTATTTTTCTTAGAAATCATATTTTTTTATATTAGTCAATTCATTATTAATATTTGCAACCAAAAGGAAGAAAGTCACTTGATTAATCTGACAAAATCGGCAGTTGAACTAACCCCTTCAAAAATTTTCTTTATTTCGCGGCGCTGAAAATCGACCTGTATTACCGGACACCGTGTTATGTCTATGGCAAAACGCAAAAGTCGCGCAAGAAGAAAATACACGGAAAACAAATAGCAAAATGACATTCTCAAAACAAGCTTGACAGCCATTCACTTTGCACGGGCATTAGAAAAATTGGATTATTTCAGGAAAAAGGCATGTATTTGTCATACATGTGTACATTTTCTAATTTTTTTTGTGTTCTTACGATGGTTCATACATTTCTTGATCACCCCACTCGAGTCGCACATTCGATACGCGTAATCCCGCGCGTAGAACGCGCGTCCGGTAATACAATAGTGTCCGGTAATACCATGCGTGGGCATACCATATAAATGCATTAACTGTACAATAAACACATAACAGAAGCAACAACAAATAAACTACAACGTGGTTTGAACACCAAATAACCAATAATATCAAAGTGGGTTCCCAAGCACGATTAACGCTCCCATATCGCTGAATTCACCAAGTGGCATGCGCGACCGAAGATGCGCGAA
>JZLH01S0630981.1:23721-39233 GCA_001188425.1 Eucidaris tribuloides | reverse complement strand
CTTCTCCTTCATTTCGTCAACCGCATTTTTGCATTTTGATTGCTTTATTTGCGTAGGGCTGACTTATCATGCCACATTAAACTTGTACACGAAGATTTTGAAATTACTACTCTTATTAATAATTATGGTATAATTTATTGCAAATTTTTCCAAAAATAACAAAAATTGCTTGCTTTCTTCCCACATTTCTGACCGATTTTCATTTCTCGTTTTTTGATCTGGATAGGGCTAAGGTCGGGGGCTCAAGAACTTTCTACACAAAAATCTTTGAAATTAATCAATTATGCAAATTTAAATTAAGTCATTATGCAAATTTATGCCAAATTCTTCGAAATCACAAAAAAATGTTCTTCTCCTCTCATTTCTCAACCGATTGATTTGTCGAATTGCTTCCATTTATTGTAGGCGCCTGGCGGGCTGAGTTATGCAACATTTAACTTGTACACAGAATTCTTGGAAATATATTCCATTAGATTAATTATGGTAATATTATGCCCCAAAATTTTTCTCCAAAAATAACAAAATTCGCCTTTCTTCTCCACATTTCTTGACGATTCTTCATTCTGGTTTGTTTGATGCTCGATAGCGCGCTAGGTGCGCGCGGCTTCAAGACTCCTCTACCACAAATTTTGATAATTAATCAATTATGCAAATGTTTAAAATTAAATCAATTATGCAAATTATATGCACAATCTTTTTCGAAATCACAAAAAATGCTTCTTCTCCTTCATTTCATCACACCGATTTTTGATCTGTGAGTTCGCTTATTTCGCTGAGGGCTTGAGTTGATGCCAATTTAACTTGTACACAGAATTTTTAAATTATAATCTCATTAATTAATTATGGTACATTTTACTGCCAGAACATTAATCCAACAAATAACAAAAACGTTGCCTTCTCTCTGCCCACATTTCTTGACCCCGATTCTTCATTCTGTTTGTTTCGATCTTGATACGCCTAGGTGGGCCGCTTCAAGACTCTACACAACGATATTTTGCAAATTCTGATCAATTATGCAAATTTAAAATTAAATCATATGCAAATTATGCTCAAATTATTTCAAATCACCCCAAATAAACATCACAAAAAGAATTGTTTCTCACTTCCATTTCTCAACCAATTTGATTTGCTAGTTTCTTCTATCTGGTAGGGGAGCTAAGCCTTGCCGGCCTGACACTAAACTCTCTACATAGAATTCTTTTAACTGTTGCCACTCCATTAATATAATCTGATGCTCCGTAAATTTTATTGCAGCATTTATTTCCAAAAATAACAAATTTATTTGTCAGTCTCTTTAATTCATAATCAAGGCTACCTCCCGTTTAATTTGTGCTTCCACTATAAATGTCCGTTTTTCCCAACAAACCAAAAATCAGGGCTATGCGAGCCCCGGAGAGTCGATTGGTGGGGTGCAATCAGTATATAATCATGTAGTTATTATATTATTTTTTCATGTCTTCCGGGGCACTGAAACCTTAATCATTTTCTCACTCTAACTATATTCATGTCCTGTTCCGCGACATCAAATGATTTAACCTTTGTTCGGACAGGCTATAAAATTGTACCACCCCATGTAAACTTCTCGCGATTTATACCTGCCATGTTGCGAGAATGCCGATGACGTGGCGGCTACCGGCTTCCCCATTGCACGTTTTAGCTTTTTTTTTTTTGGTTAATTTGTTCATATCCACCCACCCACAAACAATAACAAATGAAATAGATATACATTCAAGTATAATTATGTTATACAACGTTTGTGATATTAGAAAATGAATAATGAACACCTGCTTATGTTTTGTTTTGTTTTTTGTGCTAATAGGCATTCCAGTTACCAAATCACCACCGAAATCTCCATCAAGGACACACTCTCCTTCGAAGTCTCCAGCATCAAGTCCTTCGCGTGGGACTAAGGCACCAAGTTCCCTGCCAAGAGCATTGGCTCAGGCATCTGCAGCTCTGTCCATGTCACAGCGGGTCGCTCCACAAGTGTTGGAACTTCTGCTCACTAATGCGAACCAGTATCACCTTGAAGCGTTACAGGTAGTGCTATATTATTTTGGTTACTTCCAAAACTGGGTAAAGATTGTGTTTGGGATTTGCAAGTCCATTACTTCCCTTCATTATCAATACCAAACAGTAGATTAGTACTTACAAATGGTGTATTGAAAGTTTGAGATCATACGTCATGAATTTGTTGTTTTATGAGAAAAACTAATAACGATATGTTACCTTAATATCGTTCTTTCCGCGAGTTTAAATTTTGCTCAAATTGCGAATTGCGGTCATGTGTACGTTCGCATGACCAGCGGAGCACACTGATTGGTTAAACGGCTACACTCCGCGCGACCTTCGGCTAACGGCTGATCGGACAATTTTGGAACGGCTCGTGTACGTTAACGTCACTGTAAATTTTGAAGTTTTAATGTCCACATTTTCACCAAAACTATGTATTCTACCCAAACGTTTTATGACAGGTGTTTATTTATACTAATCTTCACATTGTGAACGATTTGAGCTGATTTCATTCATTTTGCCATCTTCTGATGTGCAAATCCCGTACTCTGTCTTTAACCTACCATGAAAACTGTGCAGTGTTTGGTTAACCTTTCAACAATATTTGAAAACTCTTTTCAATAAAATATATTGTTATTCCCTGAAATAATAGTGCCAACATGCAAGTGTTCATAGTAAAATCTACTAACATCTACTAACTATGACGTGGCGTATTTGAGCTCCAGGCCTTGAATTTCAATATTTTTAGGGCAAGGTCACTTTACTATAGGGCACATTCCTATATTACAGCACAAATGGGGGAAAATTAAAAAGGGCACATAAATCTTCCAAGGCCAATGACAAGGGCATCAAGGACATCAAGTTTCATCTACTAACTATGATGTGGCTTATTTGAGCTCCAGGCCTTGAATTTCAATATTTTTAGGGCAAAGTCACTTTAGTACAGGGCATGTTCCTATATTACAGCACAAATGGGGAAAACTAAAAAAGGGCTCAAAAATCTTTTAAGGCCAATGACAAGGGCATCAAGGACATCAAGTTTCATCTACTAACTATGACTTGGCTTATTTGAGCTCCAGGCCTTGAATTTCAATATTTTCAGGGCAAGGTCACTTTAGTATAGGGCACACTCCTATATTACAGCACAAATGGGGAAAATGAAAAAGGGCACAAAAATCTTCAATGGCCAATGATAAGGGCATCAAGGCCAGTGACTCGGGTATCCACATGACCTTCAATTAATTTAAGCCCAGGAGCTCTGAGAATAGGAAAAATTTAAATCAATCAGTAACATATTATTCAACATCTCCACTGACTTTGCTTATTTAGGATACGACAGACTTTGACTCTGGCAGCGACCACCCCGGCTCCCTGTCTGTGGATGGGGTGTACCCTCTGCCAGATACAGCATCCGAAGCTAGCGACACGGAAGTGAGGGCAAATGGCACGCTAATGGAGGATGAGGAGGCATTCGGGAGAAATGTCAGTCAAGATGAAGAACACATAGATCTAGATGAATCAGCTGCTGATCACTCCACGGTATGTTACCCCTCTCATTCCCACAATCAATTAATCATGTCAGGAAATCCATTTAATCAACTCTCTCTATTTATTAGAAACTGTTCCTCTTTCTGACTATAAAAGTAACCCAAAATAGAATGTCCTCATTTCTAACGTTATTGTCAAGAGAAAAAGAGAAACACAAACTCAAAAAGAGTATGCAAGATAGACTCTTTATTGCAATTAAAGTCGAGTGTAAGATGTGAATTTACACCCTGAAATCGCTGTGGTTGGTAAACACTAAATCTTGATGCAGATCACTTTGGCCTCATAGCCCCTTGCCCAGCCAAGTTGTTGCTATTTATGATTTTTCAAAAGTAGCAAGTGTGTAAATCTGTTGTTAGTGGTATTTCAGTTTCAATTTCACTTTTCCAGTATTCCAAACCCTGTAATTGAATAAACTTATTTTTAAAAATCGTTGTTTGTTATTTGCAGGTGTAATGACTATGCTATCCTCATAAGTTGTAGTACATACTTGTAGGAAAAAATATTGCATGTGGAGGTATAAGCTGAACTTGTAACTTAATTCTTTGCAGTGATAAAAGGTAAATCTTGGAAAACTATAGATGAAAAGTGATAAATTTCCACATTCAGATGTGGACATATCAGTTACCTTATTAAATGATTATATTTCAAACAAATTCTATGATCACATTTAGCAGTAATGTCATTACTGAATTTCATCATTGCATTATGTGTCTTTTATTTGTTATGTTTGTTTTGTTTTGTTTTGTCTTGTTTCCAGGCACCCAATTCCAGTCCACATCCAACGAGGCATCTCTCTGTCCATCTGCCAGACGAACACATGACTCATGACCAAATCCCACCACTGCCACCAGATCAACACCTGTCATCACCAGTCACAACACCCACTCAGTCACCCTCCTCTCCCCTCTCACCCACCCACACAAGACAAGAAGATGCATCTCTGGATGACACTCAAACGACAGAGGATGATGATGAGAGGCCCATTGCGCTGGCAGTTGGAGGTGGAGTAAAATCCTTTGAAGAGCTCATTGAGATGAATTTGAAATTGGAAGATGCACAGGTGAATATACCAATATATGTGACACAGGGTAGGAATTAATTTTTATTTTTTAAGGGCTGTTTTTGAATTTTGGGGAGCTATTTTTCTTCCACTGGGGCTACTTTTTTGTTGCACATCAGAATTTGAAGAATGCAATGAAAGATTGCTGATGTTTTGGCCGGTGCTTCATCCATATTTTTGTTTCAATGCCATAATAAAAAGAAAATGAGAAATTTTTCATAGCAAATCTCAAGGGCGATTAGGAAGGAAATGGTCGCCCCAAAGAATTGGGTTTGGGGGATTTTAGGGGGCGATTTGGGCTTTGCCAAGGGCTAAATCGCCCATCGCCCTGGGTTATTTCCTACGCTGATGTGACATGCCAACTACTCACTTTTGGTGTTGTTAAGTGTTAACCCAATAACTCTGAACCTAGGCCAGTTCCCAAACTGGCTTGAAAACCTATTTCTGATCAGTACTAAATCATGTATTCTGTATCAATAAAGTTAAATACAACATTTGTTTAAAGGAAAATGGCACGATTGGATGAAATCCCCAATTTTAAACTCAATACTCCCAGAATCATGTATACTGTTTAAAGTTAATACTGTGAAAATGTCATAAATTCTTCTTTGTTGTGCAATATTGTCAGAAAATGCTGTGACAATAATGCTTGTTTCTCCTCAAGTAAACAAATTCAAGACAAATCTTTCCAGCTTGAATTTACACTCTGGACAGTATATATGTTGGTATATATTTCAACTGATCTGGTGCTAAAGGCATTTTTTACTTCTCCCAATTATGTCTCCGCCATTTAATTGTCATCTGTCCGTCCATCTGTTCACTGTGCCTTTATCTGTCAGTAACACTTTGTTTACTGCAAGATCTTGAGAATGGAAAGATGGATTTTTATGAAAACTTGGCTAAGGTATATATAATCACTGACTGAATAAATTATAGGGTCAGAAGGTCAAGGGTCACAGGTTGCTATAAGGCTATACTGAAGGGAACACACATTTGATTGCAATAACATGAAAAAGTCCATGGGCCAGACCTCAAATGTGTGTTTTTTATGTGTTTCTGGATGCATTTTTAAGCCTTTATTTTAGGAAAGTGTAAAAAGTCTGTATATCTGGTGTATGATCAACAAAAACGTCAAGTATCATTGAATGAATGTACAGGTTCCGCTTGATTTTTTCTTTCATTTTTACCAGTCTCCTACCAGTTCATCACCCCCATCAGAGCAGCCACCCAGCAGCAATCGCCGGCCATTCTTAAGAAAAGGCGAAGGAATAGCGAGATTTGGCATGAAGCCTAGAAAGCTCAAGCCTCGGAAACCCCAGTCCACAATTCCGGGCCAGCCAGCAACTAAAGAAGGTAACACAGAGAAAGCAAGAAAAGCTGCTAGTAAGACTGGAAAGAATGACAGTAGGTCCGGACAAGGTGTCAGCAAGAAGAAAGCAAAGAAGGAAGAACCACCCAAGGTAAAATCAACTAGAGTCATAACTTGGACCTCAGTCACCCTTGCATGTGAAGCATACATCTGGATCTACCCTAAAAGACTGGTCAAGATTTACACTTCTTTTGTCCAGACATTCAGTCCATTTATTTCCACTCACTTGTTGAGAACAGTGGTTCTCGAAGTTTTTCCTCAAAGTTTTGATATGCTTTTGATGAGAGCTGAAAGTTCTGGTACTTTGTGAAAATTACTTCAGAAAATTCATCAATCATATCCATACATAATGGCAATTATATATTAAACTCTGAAGAAAGAGAGACTTCTTTTATCTAATCTAGGGGATATTGTATAGTTTCAAAATAACTATAAAACATTTTTAAAAAGGCAGGGGCTCACAGTCCAAATTGACATGTCCACAATCCCTGCACTGAAGGTATGCTTCCTGGCATGTTTTTGTCTTCACACCAATGCTAGAGAAGCATACCACACCTGTGGATCAGTCTAAAGGTACCCTTCATATGCAAGTGTAAATGGGTCTAAGAGCTCAGTAAAAATAACAAGAATAAAAAGTCTGAGAGTCTCATCTGAGCGACCTTATAAGTAGGGCTGAGTCATTACGTGTTTTCCTTGAAACGTTTTTGTGACCTTCATAAAACCGTATAAACCGTTTACACCCAGTTGTAATTTATGGGTTCTTATATTGAGTATAACAATAAAGTACACTGGAAAAAAAAAGTTGAGTAGGTTTAAGCATGACCCAGGGGGTATAGTGATTGATATGAGCTGTCACAGAGTAGTCACACATGTCCTTGCAGATGTGTGGTAATAAAACACAAATATTACAACTATTCTTATCATCAGACTCTATAACATTGTGTAGAACAATGTAATGGCATAAAAATTTCAAGTTTTGAGGAGAAATAATTTTCTTGTGTCCTTTCTTTGAAAGTCTCTGAAAGTATAGGGAGGTAACTTGATGTTAAATGCATTGCTTTCGACTTTTTTTTCTTCAGATCTCATCAATTTAACTTACATGTAAATAGCAATGTGGAGTATGGTTTATAGACTTTTTGACAGCAAGTTGTGACCTTGTCTCCTAACTGACAGAAAAAAAATGTCTGTAAATAGAGGAGGAGTTGTTCACACTGAAGTTATTATATTAGGCATATAGTGACACAGGGAGTGGTAATAGGTCTGTGTGTGGTAGTCTGTATTTTTTTTAAAGAGATCTTGGTTCTGATCACATAATTGCAAAGTGGAAACACAGCTGTTTGGTATTTTCACATAGATTGAGGTCATAAAACTTTGGTCATAAAGCCATTTAACGCAGTAAAAATGGGTGACAACTCATAGTTACTGGTATTTCTAAAATACTTTGCCATCTGTTGATAATTAAGGGTTTAAACGGATTGCAACATTGCAAAACGTTTTGCTTTTTAAAGGTCGTGTGAACGCCGTGTAAACGTTTTGACTCAGGCCTACTTATAAGAATGTTTTAACAGGTGTAAAAATCAAAATTCAGCCTTTTTACTCAATTTTGTGAATAGTTTGCAAAAAGTAGATTGGTCTTCATGAAAGGCTGAACGCAGTCATATTTTTATAGCAACCACCAATAATTGTTTCATCACTGATATTGTGGCTATGGAAATGTTGTCATTGTGTACCGATTACAAAAATTTAAAAAATGATAAATGCATACGGTACCAATTTTAAACTTTAGCTCTATGTCCCTACAGGTCTGACAGCCAAAGTAATATTTATACCAAAAGTCAGGTACAACACAAAGTAAGAAAACAAATCACAAATTTCTCTACTGTCTTTTGGTTTGACAATTTACATCTAGATATCCAGGAAAGTATCGAGCAAGTCGAAGCAGCAAGCAACAATAGAGTCTTCCTCCCCAATTTCATCTTCTACCAATTCAGAGAACGTCTTCAAGAAACCACTTCCAGTATCACAGCGCATCCAAAGAGAAAATGCCTCTTTTGCCCGATCCCCCATTGAAAAGGAGAAGGTAGCCATCGGTCTCCAGCCTCAACATTTACCAGATGACATTCCAGGTCATCAGCATTCCAAAGACAAGACTAACGGACTCGATGATACCCTAGACGTGTCATATAAACGGCGTCTAAAGGTTTTGGAAAAACATGCTCAGGTACAGTTGCTACTGTATTATTTGAAACCTTCTAATTCCAATTGTTATATTTTCTCAGTAAAATCATACATAAAAACAAGCATGATACAAAATTAAAATAATACAAATTGTTGCATGAGTCTAAAATTGCATTACGATTCCATAGTAGCAGCCAAAAAGGAAAAAAAAATCCTTATACTTAGGCCGACTCTATCATATCAACAAGCATCTGAAAGTTTTGGAAAAACATGTGTAGGTACAATTGTTGTAGGCCTGGGGCCAGTTACTGTCTGACAAAATTTGATTTGATTTGATAATTAATTTATTGGCTGCCTGGTTGACCGGTAACCCAGTAAAAGCATAAACAAAAAAACATTCACCATCCCATATTCTGATCGTCCATGCATGGTCTGATCCTGATCAAGTTTAGGGCCTGTATCACTTTAAAGGTAAATGACATGATTGGGGGTAGTCCTCAACTTAAGCTGAAACTATTCTAGAATCAAGTAAACTATACAAGGATTCTGCTGTGAAAATCTTGTAGTCAAACTTTGGCTCATTCTAAAATAACTAATGTCAATATACCTTGTGGCAGGCAAACCTGTTTAGGTAAACAAATTATAGACAAATCCTTCCAGCTGGGAGATCTACTCCAGCTGGTGTATAGTTGGCATATATTTCAACTGATTTGGTTTTTGAGGCATTTTCAAGTGTTCCCAATTATGTCACTAACCTTTAACCTCTTGGAGACTAAGAACAAGATATCTCAGGTTGGGGTCTATGGAGACTGAGAGCACATGTTATAATGAAATCAAATCTCCTTAACAGGTCAATATATTTTCTTGTATTTTCAAGATTGAGAAGGAAGACCTGGATGAGTTTGAGATGTTGGAGCAGGCTGCTGATGACAACATCTCCTTCTCCAGTGAGGCCTCCCTGGTAGTCAACGTCATGCAGAGAGCACAGAGAAGGCAACAGGTTGGTAATCTTGATGTTTTTCCTATAGATCACACAGAGCAGAGACAATGTTAATCCTGGGGTGGGGTATAAAGTGAAACCTGTCTATAGTGGTCACCCAATAGAAACAAAAAAAATGTGGAGTTCAAATGGATACTATAGATGGGTTTTAAACACATAATTTGTCTGTAGGAGAATCATTTCAGTGGCCACTATAGGGAGGTTAGCTGCTATAGAGAGGTGGCCGCTGAAACAGGTTTGACGTAGTCTGAATTCCAGACTCCGCCTCTGCAAAGCAGAGGCCGGCCGCGAAGCGGCCGTCTGGATGGAAACGCATTTGGGGCTTTTAACTTGTGTATTGTTTTTCAGCCTGAATTTCTGGAAGCCTCATGGAAATCCACTATCTGCCACTATGCTATCCTTTTCCCAAATTCTTACCACGCCCACCCCAGTAAGTGCGAACAGTGTAATACAATCTAATTACCGTCACAAGCCAAGAGCTTGGCTGATTATAAACATATCAACACTACGCCACACAGGCCTTTTGATGATATGACCATATGTTCCTACAGCCACCTCGTAGTAGCTTTGGTCTTGTCCGGTTCAGTGCACACCACTTGTTGCCTGGTGAGCTCGCCGACCGAGATCTTCTGAGGTCTCCCAAGTTGGCCAGCGAGGCCAGAAAGGCTGGCTAGATAATTGCATTACGTAATTTTCGAAGGGTAGCAGATAACAACTCGTAAATCTTCTGAGAGGAGAGTGTTTTCATCTTGATTTTTTTCTGAATTGGGAATAGGTCGCATTCCTGCCAGACGTCTATAATGGAGAGTAGAAAAATTTATTTAATGGTCCATTCACTACGTCTGGCAGCAGACTAGTTTGACTGTATTATCATTCCCGCCCCAGCCACCACACACCATGCGTGAACACACACTTTTCAACTGAAGGGTAAGGCAGTCTTTATTGAATTTTTTTTTAAATAAGTGTACAAATATGCCTCTCATTTTGTATAATAATGAAAAGTTTACTTTAAAGGTTAGTGACATGATTGGAAACACATGAAATGCCTCAAGAACCAAATGAGTTGAAATGTATACCAACTATACACTAGCAGGAGTGGATCTCCCACCTGGGAGGATTTGTCTGTAATTTGTTTACTTAAGGAGAATCAAGCATAAACATAAGAGTATCTTAATTTTATCCGGGGGCGATAAAAATAAGCTCCATAGAGAGCCACACAGCAGGTTTCTGTGCTACCAGTGACATTGACATTGTTTATTTTAGAATGAGTCAACGTTTGACTACAAGATTTTCACAGGAGAATCCTTCCATAGTTTACTTGATTCTAGAGTAGTTTCAGCCCAAGTTGAGGACTACCCCCAATCATGTCATTTACCTTTAAGAATGCAGTAAAAATGACAATGTCATAAAATGTGTTTCTAGCAGTCCTTGATAATAAGAAGAGTGTTGGTGGAATTTGACTTTGATGTAATTCTGTATTGCACCATTTATATTTATGAAACCAGCTGTACTTGTTGTGTATTAACTCATGGTATTTTCTCTTAACCAACGTAGAATCTTCTGGGAATGTCACCGCTGGTCAAGCGGTCTCGCCTTCCCATACTGGAGTCTGTGGATGGTGAAGAGCAGATGAGGGACTCCAAATCACATGACCAGTCACATGATGAGTCAGCTGATTCAACCATGGAGGACGAAGAAAACAAAGCAAACATGCATTCAACGCATGAGTCGGTGGATGCACGGAGAATCTTCAAAGAGACTTTAGGAGATGCGAAGATAAAGGGAACATTGGTAGAAGGACATGCAAGGACTGTCAGTGATGCATTTTATTCTTCTGATAATGATTCAGACCATGATGAATGGGGGAGGAATAATGTTGTCAACACTGATAGGAAACTAGTGAGACATGTTTCAAGAACTAATTCTGAGAGAGCACTTAAATTGGATTACGATTACACGAAATCGGACAAGTATGGTGCTGATGAGGAGGAGGAAGAAGATGATGATAGTAATGGTGAAAACCATGATGCTGATGAAGTGGGTGGAAGTAGGAAGATAAGCAGTATTGTGAAAGAGAATCGGACAAAAACAAGTCAACATAAAGTCAAAAATGTGAGTGATAATGAACAGAGAAGAGATATCAGAAATGATGATGATAATGATGAAGATGATGCCAAGGAGGAGGAGATGGATAAGGATGATGACATTTCTGATGAATACGAGGATGATTACGAGGGCACTCCAAGAAAGCCGCAAGTGGCTTCCACATCTTCTCATGCCATTAACATGGACTTTGAGGATGAGGAGACATGGGGGGAGTTCAGTGCCCATCTCACCGACAGCAGTGATGATGAGAGTATCGTTGCCATGGCACCCGCCTCCACAATGATGCCATCTGCTGCAGGTAGGATAATCATTTCTTTTAATAAATAATAATATACAACATTTAAATTGTGCCTGTACAAACGTTTCTAGGTGCTATAACTAGAATCATTACAACTTAAAAACATGTAGAAAGTACTTGTAGCACCCATCACAATTTACAGATTCAACTGGGTGAGGCCCAGTAGCCTCTTGCCGCTCCATTCCCTGGCAATTCGGGGGAAATGCCCAGTCAGTACATAATTCACGAGAGCTCTAACATTGAGGCTGCCTGGGCCCATACATGTGGCCAATGAGAATGATGGGTGGTTACAAAATAATTGTTTTAATAGACGGAATGCCATTAATTGTCAGATAAATGATAGGGACCTGTCCCGGGGTATCATCAATTAAAGCTTAGATAATTTGTACTCCAGACATTTCAAAACCAGTAACCCACAGTAGTTTCAGTTGTTTTGTTTTTGTAATTTTGGGTTGGTGATTTGTTTGTTTGTTTTTTCAAATAGTGCATATTTTGTGTTGTGATTATATTGGGCGCCAAGTGTTACATAAATGATGTTGTAACAATTACATCATCACAATGATTTAGTGAACAAAATATAACATTCAGATAATTCTATGAACAGAATCATATTTGCTGTGATTCCCTTGACAAAATCACATCCACTGACATTCCCTAGACAAGATTACACCAACATGATTCCATGGACAGAATCACACACTTGTGGTGTGATTTTGTCCACAGAATCATCTTTGTATGTGATTTTGTTTACAAAATCATTGTGCTACTGTGATTTTATTCACAAAATCATCTATGTGTATGATTTTGCTTACAAAATCATTGTGATGTTGTGATTTTGTTTGTAAAATGAGTGCATTGATCGTACATAGTGCACTTGGAATTCCATATATTTATCTCTCATTTCAATTCTCTTCCAGGTGGTGATTCTCATTTTGATAGAAAAAGAGTTGATGGGCAAACCACTGGTGCAGAAGGGCCACTGTCCCCACCCCCAACATCAGCCCTGATTGCCAAGCTCTTCCCCAAACTCAGACAACCAGAAGAAAAACAGAAGAAAGAAATGGTAAGGTGTATTTTGTTAGTACTGTAGGTGTACATCAACATGTTTATCATGAATTGTAGCATCTGTTTGGTAGTGCTTATCCAAAAACAAAACAAAAAAATAGCTGTATTTAGAACAGATGAGTAGCAAATTCATTTGTTCCAGGTATGGGTTACAATTTTTATTGCTGTAATTGATAAAGCTTTTATTAATAAAACCTCATTTTGAGGCTGTAATTATTTTTTCTCATTCTGTATGACTGAAATTCAAAATTTGTGTGTCAGCTGAAAATTTCCAGGTTTTAAAAGACTGCCTATATGTCACGTAAATTTCAGGTATATTCTATATCTTCAGGTTTTAGACCTAGTTAGCAAAGTTTAATCAAACTTGAGTGAAGTTTGAAGTTTCAAGTGAGAAACCAAGGTCACATGTCCTTTTTAAGAAGTCATGACTAGATGATATTATCAGTTCAACAATTACTGTATCTAAAAGATATAAAGGATAGAAATGCAAGAATTTTCACCATTGATTATAACTTCACTTTGTTCACTCAATTTTTATCCCAAAACAGGATGTATTGTTATAGAAGCTTGAACACAAGTTACTTTTTTGCAGATACCTAAACAAATGAGGCATTGGAATTTACAAAATTTTGAAAGACAAAGAACTCAAATCAGCAAAGGCATTTAGAGACATATCTGTCCACCTTGATGCCAGTGAATGCTCTATTTTTTGTGTATTTCATGAACACTAACTGCAACAAAAGGTGAATAAAAGAAACTTTGTTTTTCTTTGTTTTAGGAGAAGCAGAAATTGCAACAAGAGAAGACACTGCAAACCTTGGCAGACAGACCAACAGATGAAGGGTCACAGGCCCGACTGTTGAGGAATAAGTTGACCCAACTGGAGAATGAAATAGAGAGATTTCGGAGAGAGAACACCCTCCTGGCAAAACTGAGGGAAGAGAGAGAAAAGGTACATGAATATATGTTTCTGTGTACCTCTGTGTGTTAAGTCCTGTATGTGTGGTATCCTTCAAGATGTTTTAATTTGCTGAAATTTTTGAAAAATAAATTGTAACACTAATGAAAATTATAAAACAAAATAAAGAAAACAAAAAAAAACAAATATCATTAAAGCTATTGTTGTGAATAAATTTTGTGTAGATAGGGGGTTGTTTTTATGGGTTTAGTCGGATTTTAGATTACAAAATATTCAGCAATAAAACACGTCGTGAAGTCCCACAATAAACAATTCTGTTGATGTGGTACACTGGTCTCCACACTAATTTTTTACTTTACTTTGGGCAAGTAAAATTATCACTTTCAGATTTCTACTTGCCCAAAAGAAAAAAGCACGTGAACGAAAATAACAAAGCCTTTTTAATGCCATTGTAAGTTTATTTTATAGTGGTGGTTGTAAAAGGTATGGGTTATTTATTTAAAGAGGACTTCATAATAATGTTATCACAATTCTACACAAACCTGCTTGTCATGCCAAGCCATCATCAATGACACATGAAATGGGACAAGCACATAGACAAACAGCACACAGTTGATATTTTCCACTCGAGCTTCCAAATCAAACACAGTAAATGAAAGTACAATGAACAAAATAATGATGAAATAATATACAAATAATGCACATTACGCGTTCGGTCGTTAGTAAAACTATTGACCCTCGGTAACTGTCTAAAAATCTGAAACACACGAGGCTGAAAGCCAAGTGTGTTTTGGATTTTTATAAAGTTACTGAGGGTCAATAGTTTTACTAACGACCGAATGCGTAATGTGCATTATTTGTTTTATAAAACAGTTTAAAAAATCTGAGCGGGCATTATTAAAAACTAATGCCCACTCGCATAACACACAGGATCAACATGACCATTTTATAAATAGTATTTAAGTTAACTAAAGACCAATTTCTAGTACACGTGCTCACTTTTGGTAACACTTTTGGACATTTTTTCTTCACTTAACATTACATGTTTACTTGCCCATATGGGTAAATAAATTTCAAAGTATTTCTAATTTGCTCAACATGAACAAAAATTTACTTACTCCAGGCAAGTGGGCAAGTGCTAGTGTCGAGCCCTGGCTTACACTTAAGTTGTTCAAACCTGCTTAACTATTATATATTGAAATATACCAAAAAACATCTGCCCCATACCCCCCCCCTAACTTTTCAAAGACAAAATTATTTTAAAATAAAACCATATATTGTAAAGTGTCTTGAAATAAAAATTTACCCAAAGGTAATGTACAGCTAGATGCTCTCCTTTAAAGGCATTGTATAACAGTGTTTCCAGTTTTAAAAAGCTACATGATTTCCCCATGCTACTATGCGTCTTTGATATGCGGTTGAAAATGAAGCCCTGAAAAAATTGCAGGTTCAAACACTGTCAGATATGTCAGATAGCAAAGTTCAACAATTTTTTAAACGGGTCTGCCACAGTGTTATATAGTGTCTTTAATTCAAACATCATACTTTGTCACTATAAACAATTTTCAGTAGGTTTGGTGTTGTTTTCTGATGTCTGGGGTGACAATAGAATACTTTGTGAAAGATTGACAAACAATTTGTCTGATCGACCAAAACTATACTTGGGCTTTAACCGTCAAAATATTTTAGAAATTGTAAAAAAAAAAATTCATTTGTTGAAAACCAAGATTCCCTCCAGCATTTAGTACATTCTTTTGTTTATAACCCAGGGCTTGGACTCTCTGAAGAAAGAAATAAGTGAGTTCCAGATTCAAAAAGCTGATGAACTGAAGAGGTTGCAAGAGTTTAAAGAAGAGGAGACCAAAAAACTGAAGTATGTATAAAAGTACTCATTCTGGACTTGTATGCCTGTGTCACTTATCTTTATTCTTTTTTTATAGGGGGATAGAACAGAAG
>JZLH01S0630976.1:0-12194 GCA_001188425.1 Eucidaris tribuloides | reverse complement strand
ACGTGAAGTCTCGCGACACGCCTTTCACACCAGTTGTTTCACGGTGAAGTCACGGAGAATTACCCACCAATTAGTATCTTGATCGGGGCACAGCAATAGGTTCCGAATCATGTTCGCGAGGTGGTTTCTTGGTTGTTGGCTGTCAAATCCTGAAAACATGGTAAATAGATGCATTTTGGAACATTTCTAAGAACAATAATCTTTCCAAATTGTCTTTTCTTACTGATGCATCGCTTATTTTTTTTTCACAAATGATGTATCATATGAAAGAAGATAATATCGGCTTTTCAATGACGCCCTTCAATATCGAAGATATTCTGAATACACTCAAGCATGGCCAGTTTGAATTTCAAATTTGTTCATGCAAATGAGTTTATGACTGTGTCCCTTCTTATCATCTTTGCTCAGCCATGCGTAAATGGGAATCTCTGTGACCGGTATCAAATTAAGAAAAAAAAAATGCTTTCCAACCATGTACGATTTTCTTTTCATATTAGTTAAAATATCTTCATCAATCTCGATTTCCTTTTTTCTAGGACGCACTGTATAATCAGAATTCGAGCTGAGACCCTAATAGTTACTCGCCATTTAACTCGATCTTGTGCAAAAACACCATTCCCGTCACGAAATCTAATTCCAGCTCGATCCATTTTCGAAATAATCATTAAGCAAAATGAGCAACGGCAGTTGAGATGGCCTGTTGCATGCAACATCATTTCGAATGGATCGGGTAATCAAAATTCGGTCTGAAAGGGCAGCGTGAATTTACGCGCATTTTCTTCACCGTGAAAGTCGCGGAGAATTCACCGTGAATTTCACGGTGAAGTCGGTCTGAAAGGGATATAAGTATAAATTTACCTGCAACAGTGAGGTATGAAATGCAAGTTTTGTTGAGGAAATCATCAGAGATCACGACGACAACTTCATGCATCCCAACGGGTACGTTCTCGAGCGGACTGCCAGGGACTGAGATATCGACGCGATAGTTACAACTCTCAACAGTGAAACCAGGGCAGTAGAATGCAGGACTAGTGATATGAGGCAGAAGTGTAATGTTAGCAACATTGTAGGATGGTGTAAAGGAGTATGTCGACTGACCAGGGTCTAAGGATACTGTAGCATTCAGGTCTGGACATTCAACTGGCAGTTCGGTAACTAATCAGAAAGGAAGAAACAGATGATCATGTTTGATTAAATCAGTTAATGTACCTGAAGAGAGCAAGTGAGAGCCACTACTGCTGTTACTGCAACTGTTACTACTACTACTACTAGTACTGTTACTACTACTACTACAACTACTTCTACCACTATTACTACTACATACATGTACTACCACTACTGCTACTACTGCTACTACCGCTACTATCAATTACTACTACTACCACTAGTCACTGACGACTACCAATACTACTACAACTACCGGTACTAGTACTTAAATTCTACCACTACAGTCTACTAGTACTACCACTACTATCTACTGCTACTACTACCACTACTACTACTAATACTACTACTTCTACTACTATAGTCTACTACTATATACTTCTACCACTTTTACTATCTACTACTATACTACTACCACTACCACTACTATTACTACTACATTGTACTACTATAACTATCTACTACCATACTACTACCACTACCACTACCACTACTACCGGGTATTACTACTACCACTATAACTACTACCACTACTAGTACTACCACTATTACTACTAGGCCTACTACTACTACTACTACCATTACTTCTAAGCTTACTATTAAATTGTACACCAACTGCTACTACATAACTTCTGCAGCGTACACGTCTTTACACCGTCAAACTGACGCTACTCACGTGGGTTTGTAACAATAATGACACAGGTTGCCTCATTCTCACACGCGTCAGATCCCGTTAACGTGATACTGGTATCACCCGGAGGGAAGTACAAGGCTGGTGAAACTTGTGGGTTTGTGGCAACCGTAGAACTGACGTCACTTTGAGTATCTGATAGGTTGTAGTGAATGCCAGATGAAAATGCAAAAAATCTGGTTGGGTTTGCGAGGTCTGTCGTTACGTTGTTGACGCAGGTGAAAACCGGAGGGGTAGTATCTGCAAATATATGATAAAACAATGTTAGATTCGTATGCGATATTTATGGCCGTGCATAGATATGCAAAACTTATCAAAAACATTTTTGTCGAGCCCACCGAGGTGGAGGGAGACTACTTTTAATGGATCACTTTGGCGTCTGTCTGTCCGTCCGTCATTCATCTGTTACATTCACACAAACTTGAATTACTCTGTGCTAAATGCTCCAATTTCAATCAAACTTCGTTGGAAGATTGACCATATAGACTTTCAAATTCAGAAGTATGTGAAGGTCACGATAAGTTCAAAGGTCACCAGCAGAGGTCAACGACCTGTTTGAGCCCAATATTAAAGGGAGAAGGAGCCAGAAACTAACAGGCATAAGTAAAGAAAAAAATGGCATTGTGAGAATCATGGTACATGGTGATAAAGACAGCTTAATTAAGGGGTACTTTGTGATACTCACCCTCAGCAAGGCCCTATGAATTAGTTAATTTGTGTTTATTTTACGTCTTCGCAAGTTTTACCCCAGGACAAAACTTGCAGAAACAGCCATAGACCTAATTGGTTTGGGTGCTGTTTTTTATGCTAATATCTAACTGGGAGGCTTCAAGCATGTGTAGCAAAAACACTGACATCTTGATGCACCTGACTCATTACATAACCCATTGTATTGCCTTTTCTTCTTATCTTGGAAGCCCCCCAGTATGGCTGACATAAACTCCAGTGTTCTGAGACTGAATTGGTCTATAGGGGGAGGAGCTTATCGATTCAAACAGTGCATACATTAACCACGGCGCGACTAACGCACGTCGGGTGGCATGCATCGGTCACGCATGGTCAGCTGCAGACCTGTGCACGGACGATCTGATTGGTTGGCAAGAACTAAAATCTTTTCCTATGCCTGTTAGTTGCTGGCTCCTCCCTTTAAGGGCTTTTTTAAACAAGTTTCTAATAATGGCCCCAAAAGTTTGCCCCCATTTCCCCCCAATTGTCGCTAAACTTGGGTGGTAGATGTCTCATGGGGAGTTGAAGGTCACCAATAGGTCAGAGGTCACCAGCAGGGGTCAATGACCTTTTTTTTTTATCAAACTGGTTCGGAAATATGTGGGGACAATGGCCAAACCATAACTCGATACAACTGCAGACCTATTGGTAGAAATAACCAGCTGTGACGCGCTACACCTAGTTCTGCCATTGTACACACATATTTCTGAACCAGAGTGACGTCACACTTCGGTACTCTATTTGTACGGCAGTAGTCTCAAAAGTTCCTGGTGCGGGGGGGGGGGTTGTAGCTAGTGCGAAGGAATCATTTGGCTTGAGAAAGTCGACAGGAGTGGAAAAGGGTAGCCCATATTACTTTGTTTAGCAGAAAAATGCTCCTCTTTTGGCCAGAGAAATACGAGGTTTTATGCACACTGGTCATACATTACTGCTCTCACGCCGTGCCGTGTAGAAGCAGTCTATAAATGTTTACATTCACACTCGAACGCATAATAATAAAGACTACATTGATTTCTAGCCAGCTGGGAAAGTCAAATGACTGAGAGAAAATGGTGTCTGTGATTGGTTTTTGCCAATTCCGCGGGACTTCTCCTAGCCAATAAAATTTGATTTTTTACATTTTTAGAATCCTCAGACTTCCCGCTACACATACTCATCTTCAATACATTTAAAGATGGCGCACTTTCATTCTATGCAGCGGCAAAATCAGAAAAAGTGGGAAAAACGGGGATCTTCCACGAGATATTTTTTTTTTTAACCAAAAAGGAAGTCTTTAGAATCAATACCCCGTGTCATAGTATTGACTTCGGTCACATATTTTGATCTAACCTTAATAACCGTTGATTATCATAAATCTGGTTTCAATAGTATATAAAGCGTGCAGATTTGTTACAATGGCAAAAAATGTGCCAAAAACGACGGTTTTAGTTCCAGTTTACCATTGTGTTGCAAAACTCTAGACCATGAAGAAAGTAAAAGATCGTTTAGAAATTGATATGTGTCAAATGCTATCGTTGCTTGAAGCATTGAAAAAAGAATTCAATGACTGATGAAAGTCTTCTGTATCAAGTCAGTGCAAAACTAAATACCAACAATAAAAGTGATCGATTGCACACACACACAAATGAGCCTTCAACGCGATCATCATTTCTATCTTCACATCAAGATGAAGGGAAATGAATTATAAATATGGGTCAAGTTAAAAGTCACAAATCTTTCAAGCCGACTTCACCGACGAGAGGGTCAAGGAATCATCCTGGGACTATCCCGGGACTATGAAATAGCTCGTCAAATGTTGTCCTTAGATTTTCAGATTCTCAAAACGCCAATCAACTTGCCAAATTCAGTGAAAAAAACGCCAAATTCACATTTGATGCATTTTATGGGCAGCATAGTCTAGATGTGGTTAAAAAATATACGTTATCAATTTATAACACCTTTGAAACCTCTGCCGCAGCCGAAAATTTGAGTGCCGTGGTTTACGCGCAGCCAGATTTTGCACGTGAAGTGCATGCGCACCGCTTCTTTTGGACCACCGGCACCTTTTTTTTGTACTGAAAATCCTCTGAAAATCGGGTTTATAATGAGTTTTAGGTATGGCACTGTATAACGCCAAAAAAAAATGCCAAAAAGCCGTTTGGCGTGCATTTTTCAATGCCAAACGATATCAAAAAACGCCAAATTAGGTGTTTTTTGGCATTAAAAACGCCAAACTGGCAATCCTGAGGTTGGCCATGGACGAAGGGTAATACATGTAAGTTAACCCTATCTAGGCCAGGGTGGCCCCCCCCCCCCTCGACGTTTCCCGCAATTACATTCGCAACGCGAAAAGCTCTCGCCGCGATGTTTCATGATTTTTTTCCCCCGAGTCTCCCGCAACTTTTAAGACCAAATTTGCGATGCCCGGGTATGCGGTTCCGAAGATACGCATAATTTTGTACATGCATGTCGCACCAAAAATTGCTCAAAAACGTGATTTTGTGTACAATTTCAATGCAAATTGTGTTTTCAGCCAGATATCATAATTGTAGGCCTATTAATATTTTTGCTTTTACTGATTCAAATTACTTAATTTTATGCTGTTTATGATCGCATAAGTGTTACCGACAAATTTCATAGAAAAAACAATGAACAACAAAAGGTCGAAAAAACAAAGAAATTGCGAAAACAATAAAATACAGAAGAAATTCATCTGATATCGCAATTTGTTTTGCTAAGAACACCACAAAGGGTTTCTACACCAAAACTTAGCACATTTGGAGATTTATTTAGTGAGTTAGAGCAAAAAGTATGATGTCACATATTAATTACGCATAAATTAGCATAATTAACTAAAAACAATTTTCATGAAAAAAATAATTATACAATTTTGTAGATTAGGTCGTGGGCGACGTGCGTGCCAATTTTCTTCGCTATCGCGCGGTCGACGGCCGAGATCTCAAGGGGGGTGGGGGGCTGCGAGCCCCCCTTGAGATCTCGGCCCCCTGGCCATATGAACTCCCCAAATACCCCGGCCTAGATAGGGTTAATGGTCCACCCAACCAACCGCCAGACTGTGATGCTTGCTTCTGTTATTCTCGGCGGTCATTGGTCAATCTTGACTGTTTCCCGCCCTCTTTGATCTATTGTTTTTTCGCCCACTCCTCCCAGTCCACAGAGTAAAGTGCGCAGGAAAAAGGTTTAAAAGTACGCGAACTTTCTACAGCCCGCTCGCCCCGGCTCGCCATGCTCCCTTGCATATTTTCATTCAGGATCTCGTAATTTTACACGCCAATATCACAATTGATAATAGTATTTTGAAATATCGCATTTTGTTTTAAGTGTAATCTTCATTGCCTGCATGCTTGGTACTATAAGTTTAATCAACCACTTGTTGAATATTGCACCCGAATATAAGATAAAGTGTATAAAATACCAAACAAAGACTCAACATTTGAAATACATTTCAAAAATTTGGGTTGCCTTTGCTAAATTTCTCGAAAATAATTCTTAATTTTGCACCTTACTTTGAGGAAGTATGCCATTTAGTTATCTTCGTGATTCGAAAGTACATGACTTTGATTGCAGCGCTCTCTTGCTAATGTTGTGTTTTTTTTATGGTGAAAATTACAAAGCCAATCTACCACTCGTTCGTTCTGATCCCTTTCGTGTTTAATTACGTCAATATGTTTTTGTGGGGGTAGGGGTGCAGTCAGGAAGCGGGGGAGCAATTTCATTATTTGATCCGGGCGGCATAATCCCACTAATCTTGGGGTGATCAGCTTCCGTAGATTCGCTACTGCTGCTATCTGAGGGAAATTTCGCAGTTACCACAGCATCGTGGCCAACTTGGTACAGTTATAGGGTAATATTTTCATTGACCCCTTCGTATACGACGCATCAGACAGTTTCTTTGTCACCGTAATCACCAGAGCATAAAAACATTGATGTCAAGGTTGTGGTTTGTGACGGAAACCTGTTTGCATATAGACTTATTTATTCAAAATTATCGATAAAGGCTTGCTATGATAGTTATTCCGTTACAGTATGAGGAAGTAGACGGATACATTATATAAATACAAATACAAGTACACGTTTGGATACAACAAAGATATCCCACTTGGTTATGTACAACAAAATATGGACAAAGACATAATAATTCTCTCTATAAGCCTATTTAATCTCGATGGTACACCAGCATTCACATTGAAATATCACATGTCCACGGCTGATTAAAAAAAAAGTCGTTATTTTAAGCTTTTAGTAATATCATTGCACATTTTTAAAGGCTGTAGAGCATTTTCTCACCATGGGAGGGGTCCCCTCACAACCTACACTTTATCAACACGGAGCATGCAGGAAGATCCCATTCACGCCCTCCTCGCGTTTTCCTAGAAATCACTTTAAGAGTTGGCTACCCATCCCCTTTCCCAGCAGCATAAATGTCAAAAATATATATATACACTGTATAATAATTTTTCTGGCATTTAGTAGGTATTTAGGAAGAAATATATGCCCCCACCCCCGCAAGAAAATGTCCATGTTAAAAGATAAATATAAACAGGATCGCTTGATCAGCAATAATGTTTTGCATGGAGGTCCTTCCAACATATAAAATATTATATTATTCACAGATTTAAAGGTAAATGACATGATTGGGGTAGTCCTCAACTTGGGCTTAAACTACTCTAGAATCAAGTAAACTATGCAAGGATTCTACCGTGAAAATCTTGTAGTCAAACGTTAACTCATTCTAAAATAACTACTGTCAATATCTCGTGGCAGGCAAACCTGCTGTGTGGCTTTCTATGGGCCTTATTTTTATCGTGCCCCGATAGAAATAATGTGCATGCATGATTCTCGTTAAAGTAAGCAAATTAGAGACAAAACCTTTCAGCTGGGAGATCCACTCCAGCTGGTGTATAGTTGGTATATATTTCAACTCATTTGGTTCTTGAGGCATTTTCAAGTGTTCCCAATCATGTCACTAACATTTAATAATGAATATAAAAAAATAATCTAGGCTAGCTACAATATATCAAATTGACACATAAAACAAGAAATTTGTATTTTGTTTTACCTCGAACTACAAACAGGGATCAGCAGACTGAGGTCAAATAAAAATCCAGCCCACGCAGACACGCTCGTAATAATATACAGTAGTTATATTGCATTATAAGAACTTCTGCAGCATAAATGCTACAAAACACGTATTGTTCGTATCACATGTATACTATGCAATCTTTCTCACTGTAATTCTTACAGTTGGACCATGTCTAGCGTTACTTTGTACGGGTATTGTTTACACATACAGCGAAGATGCCATATTTATTTCATGGACTGGTGAACCTATATATTCCCACGACTTTAAAGGTATTGGCTAACATTTACCACAGTTAAAAAAATCTGAGCCACTTGATTCCCCATGCGACCAGTGTCTTTGAATGACTCCCTGAAAAATTGTATTTCAAAATGATTATTTAGTGCTTTAAAAAAGTGAAAATCGTAAGTTGACCAAATAGCCCATTTCCTCCCATAGACTTACTGTGTGTACACTAGGCTATTAAAACTCGCCCCGAGTTTTAATTGTTTATTCATGCATAACTTGCCATTGACAGTGTAACTTTCCAAACTTTTGTATTCTAGGGTGTTTATTTGTTTATTTGAACACTACTCTGTAGCTCAGATATCAAAGTTTGACAATTTTTTAAATTGAAGCTCCACAATGTTAGCCTATCACTTTAAAGTGGTATTCCTAGTAGAGCCTGATCAGTTTGTCACGGACGGACATTTAACAAATTCTGAAAGTTTAAAGGCTTGTAAAAATCAAGTGGTGAAATTTGTCAAGTTTGTGTATGGTTCATTGTGAAGAGTATCACTGAAATTGTTAAATGTTTATAGAATTTTGTTGCCATGGTTACCTACTAATAGGCTAGCAGATCTACTGAAATACCCACCACTAATTGCAACAGAAACCATTCCAAGTTTTTATGGCTCAAAATATGATTTAAAATAACATACTAAAAATCACGGAAAATCGGAGCTGTGGAACATGCCCATTTTCCAAGATGGCCGCCAAGATGGCCGCCATGTTGATGAAAGTTCAAGTTTTCGGGATAAAATTTGTTTAGAACATTCAATTCCCATAAACTTGGTGGCATTTTAAAGTAAATTAAATTTCCTACAATTTGATACCACATTTGATAGGTATTAGGGTGACTTTCATGATGGTTTGGGGTGAAAACCCTTCTTTTTGACATTTCTTCCCAAAAATCGAAAATATCAAAGACACGTTTTTCCTCATAAATATACAGTTTATTTACCAAATGATGTCATACTTTTCTAAAATTTGCTCAAATATATGAGCAACACTTTGTGAAAACTGGAAGTTGATCCCTATTTTTAATCAAAATTTATAAGGTCGCAAACTTGACAACTCGGTAGTCACTATAGGAGCATTTTTGCCGGTACATACGTTATGTGCATAGTATTTCCATAGACTATACACGTGCTATTAGTGTGTATATTAGGTGCATAGTATTTCAATAGACTACAGGAGCTATGAGTGTGTGTATTGAGTCCTTGTATCGTCGCAAAACCATGTGATGCAAACCATTAATTTCTTAAAATGAAATTGAAAGTTTTAAAGTATCGTGTTGTCATGGTAACTGTAGCTATAATGCAGCTTATGTTGTCATGGCAACCACATGTGTATATGCTATACATGTGGGTTAGCGATGTTCTTGTATTTACACACCAAATCTTAACCGAAAATATGTTGTATTATGTTAAATAGGCCTACTGATAAGTAGGCCTATTATGTTAAAGGACAAAGCACACTAACATTAGACTAAATGAGAGCAAATGTGCCCCTTTTATTCAAAATGGCCTTCAAGTGGCCACCAAAATGTACATTTTGTGAAAATATGTACTAATACAGCACATCAGGAAGTCTAAATTCTTATACATGTACACACTTTGTTTATCTAGATTTATGTACTGAATATCCCTTTCTGGTGCATTTTGGGATAAAAGTGCAAATTTGTACCTTTTTCTTTCCCCACAATGCACCCAGGGTTGGCCGGAGTGGGAAATACTGGCGGTAAATACCGGTAAATACCACCTTGATAATTTTTGAGGAAAATGGGAAATAGTTCAAAATACAGGGAAATACTATGAAATTCACTTCTCAAATATTTTCAGGTATTGCACAGGTATTTCCAAGTATTTAAAGTATTTCCCTGTACCTCCCTATACATTCTGAGTAATTCCCAGCATTTCTCGGTATTTCCCAGTATTTCCCACCTGGGTGGGAAATACTTGAATTTCCCGGGAAATAGCCAACCCTGAATGCACCAGAACAGGATAATCACTGCAAGATCAACAATATCGTCTATAGATCACCATAGTAATTAGTTATGGCTTGACATAGGCTATTTTTAAAGGGGAAAGTTATGCAAGGTTAGCAATGAAAATACATGTTTATAGCAAAAAGGCCAAATGAAAATTTCAATTGAAAGCCATACAAAGATCAAACACTGTACCTTTAACTGGCTGCATTTTGCATGTGGGGGGTGTGCTGGCTTGGATTTTAAGTCATTTTATAAATCATCAATGTTACATTCTGGATCAGGAAGAGTCACATTGCTGCAATGAAGTCCCTTACACTCAACACATGCTGTCGATCGAGCATTGTAGTCCATACTTTCTACAGCAACATATCAATTAGTGGGGCACATAATGTATTAGTGGGGCACATAATGTATTAGTGGGGCACATTATGTGAAAAAGACGTGCACTTCCGACAGAAAGTGTGAATTTTTGCATACAGGTGTATTTGGGGGCATTTATTTCAAAAATTGCCGGAGCCAAGAAATCTGACTTTGAATTTCAACATGGCCACTGTGGGGAAAGATTGAATATCAATATTTGTGGTACTGAATGACCTGCGGTTAGGACACAGTGCATTTTGACATGCTGAGTCAACCAACAGATTAATTTGAACGCCTGACAAACCACATTACAGCCATTTTGAATTCCGGCCGCCATGATGAATTGTTGAAAATCCCTAAATTGCCAGAAATAATCCTTAGGCGGTTCACCTGGCACCCTGAGGGTACAGGGGCAGGGCCCAGAAACGCTAAGAATAGGTAATTCTCAAACATTTTCACCAGATCCAGAAAATGTTTAGCCAAGTCACATTTTGTGTAGCTCTATGTATGATGATTATTGTTCCTCATGACAACGCCCAAGGTGGCCATGTTAGGCTACTGAAAGGGATGACAGGTTGGGAGGAAGGCCCTATGGGTATAATTCACACTTACACCTTCTTCTTTAAAGCGCATGATTTGATTTATACCAACATGGCAGGAATCATCCTCAGGCGAAGGGGATTCAAGAACATTCAAACGTACACCTGGCCCCCTGGGGACCCGAGGCACAGGCCCCAACGTCCATCCGATCCTTTTTAGTGTACAACGGTACTTAATATTAGCGCTAATAATGTCCGACCCTAAAAAAACGAACTCCAGATGATCCTTCTTAGCCTAATACGGTACTTGATATTAGCGCCAATAATATCCGACCCTAAAAAATAAACTCCTGACGATCCTTTTTATTGTAAAACGGAACATAATATTAGCGCTAATAATGTCCAACCCTAAGAAACGTACTCCCGACGATCATTTTAGCATAAATACGGAACTTAATATTAGCGCTAATAAGTCACGAACCCTAAACAACTGAACTCCCGAATTCCTCAAGGAGCGGACGTTCTGAAATAGTTTGTCTTATTGATAATAGGGGGGGGTGCTAGTTTGGTACAGATGTTGAAAACGAAAAATCCCTTTTTTTTTATTTTTGCGCTCCGCTTATATACAGCAATTAAAGGCGATTGTTATAGGTGATTTTTTTTAGTAGCCAGCTAAACAACTCCCAAATAGTCGGGGGGGGGGGCACGGCGCTTACGCAACGTCACGTAACCTCTGAATGGTGCCCATGGAGAGTAAATCATAAAGAAATTGCATCCCATTCCCATGGGAATGATTCTGCCAAGATTAGTTAAATCTGAACATTTTTTTTTTCATGAAGGATATGACAATGCATTTTTCCCCTTGCTCCCTCCCCCACTCACCCTGATACAAAGTATCCTTCTGGGGCCAAATGTGACCACCCTGTGAACTGTCATGAACGACGGCATCAACTTGGCTGGGGACGTTGGGGCCTGTGCCCCGGGTCCCCAGGGGGCCAGGTGTACCATTTGAGTGATCTTGAATCCCCTTCGCCTTAGGATCATTCCTGCCAAATTTGATATAAATCAAATCATGCGGTTTAAAGAAGAAGGTGTAAGTGTGAATTATCCTCATACCCTAACCCCCAACCTGTCATCCCTTTCAGCCTAACATGGCCACCTGGGCATTGTCATGAGGAACAATTATTCATCAGATATAGGGCTATACACAATGTGACTTGGCTAAACATTTTCTGGATCTAGTGAAAATGTCTGAACATTATAGTCTGGTTCCATTTCCCGAAAATTTGACGTCTAGGAGCATTTTGGGGTAAAAGTTGGGAACCAGACTTTTCAACATAATTCGAGGGTGCTGAATCTGATAAAGCCGGTTCCCAAGCGAAA
>JZLH01S0630975.1:0-32083 GCA_001188425.1 Eucidaris tribuloides | reverse complement strand
GGTTGATGGCCACGATTCAGTCCTTTAAGCCATGACAAATAACATAAAAACATAGCTTTGGTGTGCAGCTGTTAGAGCACAGTTAGAAGAGAAAGTCTTGTAGAGTGGTGCTATAAACAAAGAAAGAAAGAAAAATAAAACCCCAAAAGTAAATAGGAATAAGCAAAGAAAAAAAAAACTAAAGAAGATAATAAAAAAAATAAAAAATAAATAAATAAATAAATAAATAAATAAATAAATAAATAAATAAATAAATAAATAAATAAATAAATAAATGTATACCTGATTTCCTTCTTGTCAATATTTACAATAAGAAAATGCTCTCATCTAGTGAAACCCAGGCATTAGACCACTGGTTTACCAATGTATTCAAATTTTCAGTTACAAGTAGAAGTTTGAAATAGCTTTCACAGCTGACTAGAAAAACAGCAATCAGTAACAATCCTGATGCAACTGACATCTATACATTTAAAAAGAGTTGTATTCCCTCAAATACTGATGGTATAACCCATCTCACATTTCATGCACATTAGAAATTGGAAGATTTCATTTGATCATCGGGGGTGACAGGGTTAACAATGATGCTTCCTGCACACTCTCTCTGCAATGGGTGACACAAACAGACCTCAATCTGTTATTCCATGCCAAAGTAAGACGACACTCTGTTAGTACACAAGTCACGAAGCTGTCATACAGCAAAGGAATCTGCAGAACTTAATTAACTTTCTTCCTCCATTCATGTCCGAGTGTTCCGCTCGGTCGACGGAGACCCTGCCGCGCGTTCCATCTCAAATATTGACTTGAATTCTGGAGTGCTTGTATTCTGTTCGTTCCCTTGTTAAGATTACTCCTTACGGCAACCAGATATCACCCGAGGGGTGTTTGAATGTGTTTGAAGATGGTTGGTGATGAGGAGAAATAATTCTGCAGCTTGGCTCATCAAAGCCGGATGGTTTGAATAGAATACATTCATCTACATATCATAGTGAGACATCAAATTCACAAGGAGATGTAATGCACGATCTCAGGTGTATGAATTCAAAAGTAAATTTGGTAGCATAACGTTCTACCCATGTAGAAGAATCTTCTTTTCAAGGTTCTACTGTTCAAGGTTATAAAGGGTATGAAAAAAATTGAAATTGAAACTTTAATATTTTTTTTAACCCGTTGGAGATGATTTGATTTCACTATAACATGCATTTTCCATAGACCCCAACACAAGTAAACTCGTGCTTAGTCTCCAACGGGTTAAATTGAAACTTTTCTTCAAGAAGTGCAACTCATACTGTACCTCCTCAATTCCATCTGACAATTTTTTCCATCGTCTGTCAAAAAGTACATTATAATAATTTCTAAGCAGATATCGTTAGTACATTATATATGACAAAATTTGGGGGTACCCTGTGCCCCCCTGTTCATTTGTAGTTACATGTATTTCTTGGAAATGAAAGCATTTCAGTGCATATAAATTAATTTTCATGGCATTAGTTGTTAATTTGGCTCTAATGAAAGAAAAAAACCCACATTTTGGGAAACACTTGAATATTCATACAGCAAAGTTGACAAATCCTGTTTATTTTTGTAAGTTTGTTTCAAGATGCAGAATTCAAATTTTGTGAAAGCTAATTTTCTCAATTTTATTTTATTTTCATTCACTTCCAACAGGTGTACCAGGAAGTAAACATTCTTGTGAGTTTAGGTGCAAAATTCATGAAAATAAAACCACATCAAAATATTTAGTGTTTCACTGAGCGTAGCAGCAAATACTCTCTGGAAGCTTACAGATAAATCTTTGGTGCAACTTGCAAGGTAATGTACCGCAGAAGATTCTACTAATGCAGTATCAATAAATACCAAGAGAAGCCTGCATCGTGGGAGTATATACATGGAGTCGTAGCTAATGAATGTTCTTCGTCTGTCGCACCAGATATCTATGCATATTAATCAGCTGATAGAAATCTGCCAGAGCCCTAATCCGTTCTCGTATCAGCTCCGGCAATAAACATCGGGATGAGAACTATTCACCTTGCCGGAGTCGATAAATTAGCTTGTTCTTGAGATTGGTTCCATCCATCGTCTGGCAGGCAAGGAGGGAATCTAGGAGGAGTGGATAAATCTCTTGTTGAATATCACAGTCAGTTGGTATGTGTAGATGAAATAAAAACACATGTGCCTAATAAGATTACACTTTCTTTTTCATTGATATGAAATAGTTAGTATACAAATATTTAATTTTCTGGGTAGTGATTTTTAAAATGTATTCAAATTGAAAATTCCTGAGTTTTGCAATTAATTTTGAAATTTATTTTGGGTATTATTTGCCAGGTTTATGCAGTTACTACTACTGATGCCTCACAAGTTAAATAGAGTAGTTGAAGTAACTTGCTTTAAATTTTTGACTGCACCCAATTGATTTAGAAGAAAAAGGTATGATATGGTTGCTGATGAAATGAATATCAATGATGGAAGAGTTCTATGACAAGACATGATAATATGTCAAATCAATTTATTTAGTTTTTGAAAAAAACTACCATGCTGGTAATACCAGAGATGCCAAGCCTCCCTGATTCTCAGGAAGGCTCCCTGAAAATTATATGATTTTTGTGTGAATCGGTGTATAAATTTCAAAGCCTTATTGATTTGGGGGCTGGTTACCCCCATTGAATTGTACACATTTGCTAGAAACCTCCCTGATTCTCAATCCAATCCTCCCTGAAACTATATTGAAATAGTTGGCATCCGTGTAATACATATACATATAGTGAACAGCCGTACACTCATTATGATTTTAATTTACCTGCAAACATCAACAAAATCTTTAGCTTTAACCCGTTCAGTTCAATACTCAAAATATCACATGCAAATTTTATGGAATTTTATTGCAGTAATACTGAGAAAGTGAGAATTGCATTTTGTAATAAAAGGAGCATCATTAGCATCATGAAATGGAACATTAGAATTCTCCTGTGCTGTAAGTTTTATGACATGCCATCATTTGTAGAATTTAAAACATCACAAAATAATATAATAGTACCTCTATACTGCTTACTGTATACCGTCCCTTTAAGTAATTGATTACTGCATTGTTTAAGGCCATATGGACAGGTTTCTTTTAAACAAGGAATTACATGAATGATAACCATGAATCCTGTTGTATAAACCATCCTCCAACATCCTCTGAACTTGTCATCAATCTCATCCAAGTGTAAGCATCTTCTTGAGATGAAACTCGGTTCTTTGTAAATGAGAATGGATTTCCGTTTACCCAGCAGTGTTTGGACACTTGTGTTTTTTTTACAAACTTGTTTCAGTTGCTACCCCCCCCCCACCCCAACCCACCCATAAATTATTAACTCGCCCAAGTGAACAAATAATTGTTTGTTATTCACTTAAATAGAAACAATAGACCTACAGTGTACCTTGTTCACAGCGTTTTGAAAGATTCTACCTAATTGGAATTTAAACAAAATTGAAACTGAATTGAGAAAAACACAAGTCTTAAATACTGTCTTGATTTAAGAGTTGAACATTTTTTTTTTACTTACCCCAGGAAAGTGGGCAAGTAGTAGTGTTGAGCCGTGAATAATATTTTTGTACTTGTTTCAGGCTTCATGCAATCTTTAAATATCAGTGGAAATCCATGTAACATCATCAAGGCCATATGGAAAATTTGGGGTGCTCAGGAATGGTGACAACTCTTTAATTAGTTTTTGATAAAGGTCAATGTAAAGGCACTGGGGTGCTAATACAGTTTTTACGCTTGACCAACCTCTCTCCACCTGCCCCACTGTGCATTTAACAACCATCAGCTCTAATACACCTAACTTTTGTTAGAAGCGATGCTACGACAAGCCCACTGGAAGTAAATATCATAATAATCATCATCTTTGACACCCTGAGATATGAGAAGGTGAAGGATTTTCTCTTTTTTTTTGGGGGGGGGGGGGGTTGAGATAACCATGTGATCAGCGTTCACAGCGGCAATTCCCGTAATAATAGACCGATTATTGACTGTAGTAAGTGGACCTAGGACACTGCACTGTTGTATAAATATGGCTAAAAGCTGCGTAACATGATAATGACCTGGCGTTAGAAAACGTCACAATGCTTTTGTCTTATTTATTTTTTGTCTCGCCGTTTATTGCACGTGGCCCTACTGGATGAGTAAAATATGAGATGGAAAAAAAATCAATACACAATCTGAGGAAGAAATTGGTGTAATTTGAGGTAATACAAGTCACTGGGTGTACTGGTACAGTATGAATAGCTGAAGCATTGATATGTCCATTTGGGGCAAAATAATCACATTTTATTCATATGGGATAATGAAGAAATGTGCATAATTGAAATAATGCCGTAGTAGGTACTATATAATGCGACTACTGATTTCAATCTTAACTAAATCTTGGAGGGAATAAATGTAGGATTTACTGTGATAAATATAAAAACTGAAAAATCAAAGAAAAGAAGAGAAAATGACATTGAGTCAACAAACTTTTGGTTTTAAGTTTAATATGGTACACTGTTCGTGCAATATTCTTTTTGTAATCACTTTAAATGCTCTGGAAACAATTGACAATAAAAAGAATCACGCTGCTTTTCAATTATATGAGTACATGCACTTTAAAGTAATGTTAAAGCCTTTGTTAAACCAGTGTATATTGTGAAATGGATATTATGAATGATACCTTGTAAGTTGAACCAATGTATTTTCAATCTCTATAAAAATTTTACATGTCTCAACATATCTTTCAATTGCAATGTAAAATAATGAAACTATAATCAAATTTTACATATAATCAAATTCTACTTTGTAAGTACATTAAAACTAGTAAAAAAAAAAACTAAAAAATGTCAGGAGTGCAATGATCAAAGCAAGTTGCACAAAAAGATAAAGTCTGGTATCCTGATTTACCAAAACTATACTTGGGCTTTAAACTGGTTTGTCTGAGAGTCCAGGAATAATCTATTTGGTAGGTCTTAAAAAATACATTTCAAGCATATGTGTAGGCAGTGAAAAAAAAATGTATGGAGGGTAATGTTGCAAGGTAAAATTAATACAGACTGAAAAGGAAAAGGAGGTATGGACTACGGACTACTACATTTCCTGTCCTGTTTTGTTTTGCTGTTTTTATGTAATTTGGTGAGATATTTGCAAAATATCCATTTCTGGAGTTTGTAAATGAACATGAAGGTTTCTTAATTTATTCCTTCTTTCCTATATCATTTCTTGTCTTGTTGTTTTTAAGTAACTTGGACAGAAATTCACTTAACATCAATTTCTGGAGATTGCAAACAACATTTCTTTCCCAAAAATAATGATAATGAAGTCTAGTGCCAAAATCAAGGCCATTTTAAGGTTAAATATGTGGAGAGTGGTGTAATGTCATGAGCTTGTGGTATACCATAATTGACTTGCATATCAACATTCAAATTGTATGGTACCAATTTTGTTTTATCATGAAGATTTTAGGATAGAATAAAATAATATTTTTCTTCTTTCTGAATATATGCAGTAAATATAAAGAATTATTAAGTTATTACACCAGGAACTACCAACAGTATTTAAGTGAGGTTATGTGAAATATCTGATTCCAATTTTTTCAAAGTTCATTTGGAAAGAGTCTTTTCAAGTACATTCTTTTATGATTCTACCTTTAACAAACCAACCCAAGCTGAATACAGGAATGCAGAATAAATTTACAGCTGTTAAAAAATCAATATCGTATAGTGTTGAAGTGTTTTTCTAGCCATCAACATCGACCTTGCCAGCATTGATCAAGCTCAACCCTCCACAAAAAATTGTATTCACGTAAGAGGAACGACCTCACAGCTTGTTAAAAACTAATTTCTAGATTGATGTTAACCACTTGCTATCATTACAGTGTGATTTGCTTTGTTCAGGATTTTGTAGTATATTAACATAAAACAAGGACAAATTAATTGAAGTAAAGTATGCACCAAATTGAACTTGGAAGTTCAAACTCTGTTGGGGGTCAAGTATATTTGCTGCATGCAGGTTTGAAGAGAGAAGCTAGCTTACTTGCTCTGGGCTTGTTTTCATGAATTTATTGGCAGCGGACATTTTCATTATATTCATTTAGCAGCAATGTTGTAGTTCATGTCAAGTTCAAGGTAATGTGATATTCGTCAAAGAATGCACATGCTCAAAGGGAAAATGAACCTATGTCAAAATATATTTTGTTGTTTTTACACCAGGCTTGCTTCAATGTGAAAAGGGAAGTTAAAGTAAAAAAAAAAAAGATATATCAGACTTATTGTCACAGACTGGGGCTAGCTTAGATTGTATCTTTTAATCATACAATCATTCGAGAAGCTGAATTATATACTTGTCATAGATGAATAACCCAATATTACTGTACAAGGTCAAAATCTTACTTTTCTGAATTCAGAACAAGGGTTGATTTCACCTTCCATAAAATAAACGAAATATATTTTTTACTGCCAGGTATCGCCAATTAATGCCAAATAATCTTTTTTCATTAAAAAAAGATTCTGACAACTGAACTCAAAAGTGGGTGTTGTTTTCATGGAATGAACTTGTAAGGCACATAAATTACATGAAAGCATTCTCCCTATCATTGGTTTGAATGGTTCCCTAAGCAGGGATGGTTGATGGTTGTCATGGGTTATATATATAGCATCTTTTGCCCTACATGTACATGTATATGACCCCACCCTCCTCCTCACTTGCATTGGTGGGTCCTAGTACAGAAGGCATTCTCCATGTTGGTCAATAAATGTTGTTTTCAATGTTCCATGGCCCAAAGACGTACCAACCACCCTGAAGACTGATTGAATTGACTTCGCATTGAGGTTGACATAAATCCACAGGCAATTTCACTCAGACTGCCTGTATGACAACTTGTCTAAACAAAGAAAAATCAATTTTGATTAAACGCATACATCGCTCACGAACCTTAGATCACCAATTAAAATCATTAACCTGGTTCCTGATGTCAATAAATGTTTGTGACTTTGTTTTAATTGCTTTGTCAGAATATTAAGATCAATATATGCTGTACACTCGTGTCTAATGAAAACTGCCTTTGTGTTCGTAGAAAATAAGAATCAATGTTAATATGGTTCATAAATTTTTTTTTTCATCATGTTGCTATTCTGTTTTCTCAAATGCATGTACAGTAGCATGTTTTCTTTTAACTCTGGTGGTTACCATAAGGTGCATGTTAAGTATAGGTTTGGTCAATCTGAAAAAAAAGTTCATCAATCTTTAAAGTTTTGCAGAAAACAATATCAAACCAGCTGAACATTGGTCCCTACAAAAAACAAAAAAAAAAAAACAGGGAAAAATGTTTTCATTGCAACCCAAATACTATACACCGTTGCCTTTAAACCCCTTTTGAAACCAATGAGAGCCAATCAGTGATTCTGTACTGGTGTTTTCGCTATATAACACAGTGGAAGACCTGTTTAAAAATTTGTTGAACTTTGCTATCTGACCTATCTGACAGTGTTTTAATGGACAAATAAACACCCTAGAACACAAAAGTTCGGACAGTTAAGCTGTCACTAGTACAATATGTAGGGACAGTGATTTTCCGCGAAAACGGAAAACGGACGGAATTTCCAAAATCACGGAAAACCACTTTTTTCTACAAATTTCTTCTTTTTGAAAGGAAAAAAACACAAAGCTCAGAACAGAAATTAGAAAAAGTTGACACAAAAACACAGAAACAGCGAGAAATATTTATTTCAAGTTTTATGTAAATGGAATTGTCAATTTTTTTCATGAATACAAAGTCTATGGTAAAACAGAATTTCCATTTTTCAGACAAGTTGAAACGGAATTCCAGATTTTTGGAAATGGAAAAGGCCTTTTCTTGAAACGGAAAATCACTGTCCCTAAATATGTGCAGATTCAAATTGGCACATTGATTATTCTCAGCCGATAGGAAATGGTCTCTCAATGATTTTCACTTTTTTAAAGCAATTTATGATCGTTTTAAACTGCAATTTTTTCAGGGCTTCAATTTGAGACCGTGTCAGAGACACTGGTAGCATGGGGAATCATATAGCTCAGATTTTGTAAAACTGGAAACATTGTTATACAATGCCTTTAAATGACTTTTAAAGGTGGCTATGAAAATGTATGCTGGTGTACTTGCAAACGTACTGTGTGTACGTGAAGGTTGCAAGTTAATATTTTGAAGTACATTATTTTATAGTCTAAAGAATGTCGGTATAATAAATGTTCGGTATACCGATACCGCTGAAAAAATACCATTAAAACCTGGTATACCGGCCCATAGCGGGCGACTCGCGACTCTAGCAACTGCACAACTCGATGCTGTAAGCACTACACACACAACATCGATGGCAATGTGTGGGACTGAAGTCAATTATTGACTGACGGTAGGACAGTTGAAACGATGTATAAGTGAAAATATTTTTAATATGAACATACCTCTATCATTGGTAATAAATATCAACAACAATAAACTGTTTGACTCACCAAAATACAGATTATAACGTTTTAATAAAAGAAATTTCCCTCCGTATACATGTGTATCACCCTCGCGCACGAAAGAAAAACGTGAGATCGCCAAGCTAGTTTCGCGGTTCTGGACATACGCCCTCAACGGTAAATGACAGGAAAGGACAAAAGCCGCAAATCTCTCCGTGCCGCGGCTAGAGTCGGCACGAATTGAGTTGCAACATTGATGCGACATGCGATATGTCTACATGTGAAAGCGGGCCGCAATCGGCAAATTCCGCGTGAATAATCAAAGAAATATCTCTTTCGGAGGCAATTTATTGTTGAAGGAAAGTTATGAATTGTGAATGGATGTTGTCATTTTGTCGATATATGGAATGAAATATTGGAGAAAAACAGGATATTGGAAAAAGTCGATATAGCCATATTTTTTCAATGGCAATACCTGAAATACCGACATATTAAAATACCATTAAAAACTGATATATCGGAAAACCGACATACTTTATTATAGTCTAATATTCCTCTCTAGTAAGTAATTGTGACTGATGTATATCAACAAATGGAAATTTTTCATTTAATACATGTACTATTTCGAATAGGACAACCAATCAATTGTAATTATGTCAAATGAATATATCATTGTTAGAGAAATAAGTACATCTGTCATTTTTCCGGCAGACAGTATAGAGACAGGTATATGAGCCAGTGGGCATGGCAATAGATTCAATTATCTGATATTCATTGTTATCTTTGTTATCATTGTAGTGGAAGTAATTGCTTCCAGAGATATCCACTTGATCCACCTCACTATAAAATTGAATAAAGAAGAAAAAATGGTTCTTTTATTCTAAAGACTCCCATTGATTACTGTATTCATAGTAATCATACATTACATTAACTGAAATGGTTTGAAATATAACTTCTCATATATTTTCAATTATCTGATATAAGGTCATACATGTATATAAAGGGAGGTTCTTAATGATCAGTTGAACTATTACTATTATTTTTGCAGTTTGAAATAAAGTTGTAGTGTTATGCATTTTTAAGGGGAAAAATCTCATATGACTTTAAATATATTCTGTCGTTCATTTTGTTTTGGGTGTACAGAAAAATAATTACCACCATATTACTGAAATTGCAAAGTGTTTTGTGTGTGTATTTTAGTTAAGAATATCTTTTTTTTTAAACAAAATCTCTTAAAATAGCAAGTGTCTGTAAAAAATAATCATCACTTGTGCCGCAATATTCATGTTGCATGTGCAAAAAAATATGTAATCACAAAACACGCCCATCATTTTTACCCTGATTTCAAAGTTTTACATGCAAAAAAAAAGTTATCAATTTCAATTCAACCAAAAATTCCAACAGATGCACACATGCCCTTGAAATTTTGTTTTTGTTTTCACAACATTTCAGTAACAGTTGGTTCAATTGCAAATGTCATTTTGGCCTCACCTGTTCAGTCATACCAGACAAAAATATTCACTGTCCTTGAATTATATACTAGTAATTGAGCCCTGCAGAATAACATAATTTTGACCAAACCTGCTTTAAACTGTTTTCTGAAAATGACTTTTGGGTATGTAGAAAAAGAGTAGTTGAAAACAGCAAAACACTCTTTCTATAATATCTCTATGATTCACATGATATTTGACTGTATGCTGACATAAAAATATGTATTGTATTTATGACACTGTGAACTGTGGATTATTTTGGCCAGGGGAAAAAGTAATTTGAAATTTTCGGGGGCTACTTTTGGAGCACATTGGCTAAATTTAGCTACAATTTACATTGTGTCTATGGGAATTTTGGGAGGCTCTTTTGAAATTTTTGAGGGCTGTTTTTTGCATTACGGAGGCAAATCACCCAGAGCCCCCGTGTATTTTGATCGCTGATTGTGGCATAAAGTTAGTGACACAAAACGTCTCTTTTGAACTGCCAGTCCAACAATTACTGTGTTTTGGTACATTTGAGGTGAACTGATTGCATATTACAATTAATACATAAGATACTTTTACCTGAAAACCAGGGAAATGAGGTACATGGATGGATGATTTTACCAACATTAACCAGCACTTCATGTTACTTTTAAAGACACTATATAATACTGTGGAAGACCCGTTTAAAAAATTGTCGAACTTTGCTATCTGACATATCTGACAGTGTTTGAATGGACAAATAAACACCCTAGAACACAAAAGTTTGGACAGTTATGCTGTCACTAGTACAATATGTGCAAATACAAATTGGCACATTAATTTTATATCGGGCGATAGGAAATTCTGCAACACAATAGTCTATGGAGAAAAGCTGGAATGGTCTCTCAATGATTTTCACTTTTTAAAGCACCTAATGATCGTTTTAAACTGCAATTTTTTCAGGGCTTCATTTTTAGACCGTATCAAAGACAATAGTAGCATGGGGAATCATGTAGCTCAGATTTTTTAAACTGGAAACATTGTTATACAATGTCTTTAAGTCAGATTTACTTACAATTCATTCCTTTAGAGAATTTAGTCATACATGTATCATCTCAAAAGAGAATGTGAATATCACCATTCAGCTTAGGACACTTTCACAAACCCAGCCATGAGCCAGCTAGGCACTTCTCCCGTATCAACCGAGTAAATTAGATTAGCAAACACGGGACGTGATTCTCGCCGCCTTCTTTAACTCACCCCAAGATTCCGAGATACACATTGCTTCGCATCTAGGGCACCACCTTCGCGGATGCAGCTCGTGAAATTCTGAATACCTGAGTGGTTAATTTCAACATTTACAACAATAAATGAACACTTGATTTGATTCCCTAAAGGTCAACCCAGTCAGGCAAACATGACACCGTAAGATCACTTGTAAGATGTGATTTGATAATCTCATATACTTGTAATAATGGAAGTCACATCTTAACCCTAAAAAGCCCAAGGGGGGGCACAATGTGCCCCCCCTTGGGCCACGTAGAGCCAAAAATAGCTTGGGCTTTTTAGGGTTAATGTACATGAATCCCTGGATATTAAAGGGAATGTTGCTTTTTTTCCAGGTCATTTCAGAATCAGTGGATTAAATGGATAAAATAGTTAGAATTGTAGTGTAGTATAATTTCTGATGATAGAGCAATTCTAGCAAAATATTTATGTAGTGCTTTTTACCCTGAAATAATTCCCTTGATTTTTATTTATTTATTTATTTATTTCAATTTCATTTCAACAGGGTTGCCTTTTCAGTTACCGGTATGAAAAACTGTTCTTCCAAGGGGCCCTGCATACAATAAAAAACAAACATGATAAAAGAACTACAAATACAACATAAATACACGAAATGATAATTACACAAAAAAATAGATTAGAAAAAAAAACTAATAATGTTCAAAATATAAAAAGGGGCATTATCAAAGGATTTTTTTTTCTTTCTGAGATCAAGACTTAGTATTATGAAACATATGATTCTCCATCTCTCATCCAACAGGAAAATGAATTTCAAAAGAAAGGATCTGCTAGAATTTAAGATTAGTACATGTATAGTGTACATGTAGCCAGCGACTGTAGGTTTATACGGTGAAACCGAACAATTGCATTCCTTTTTTATAATGAAGTTTCAAAACTAATGATACTTGCTCAAAATGCATAAAATCTCTCTGCACTTTTTACCGCAAAACTGACCCCTAACACCTAGCTATTGCATGGGATTCAATCATTGTACATGGCTTAATGCAGATAATTACCATTTAGTATGCTACTACGCCCCCCACCATATTATCCTTCTTTATCAAATTACCTCTTAGCTAACGATTCACTCATACCCTCTCGCATGTGAGCTCTTTCCTATCCGAAACGTGAATATTATAATTCATAAATCACGCTGAGTTGCACCATTGAGTGTGTGGACATTGCTTCTCCTCTTTTTGGGAATGTTTAGCGAGCATTTACGCTAACCCCGGCAACTACCCTGCAGCGTGTTATACGATCGCGCCTGGTTGCCCAAATTCACTAATGGGGCATTGATTTTTACACGCTCCTCTTCGCAAATACCACATTTGCTCAGCAAAATTCCTTGCCTTGGCATCATCAGTGCATGCTTGTGTGAAGATAACGGTTTTGTGGTACAATTCTTAAAATACTTCATTCACACTTTCAAAGATAATTTAAAGACGCTATATAACACTGTGGAAGACTCATTTAAAAAGTGTTGAACTTTGCCATCTGACAATTCTGACAGTGTTTGAATGGACAAATAAACACCCCAGAACACAAAAGTTTGGATAGTTATGCTGTGACTAGTAAAATATGTGCAGATGCAAATTGGCACATTAATTATTCTCGGCCGATAGGAAATTCTGCAACACAGCAGTCATGGGGGAAAACTGGACTGGCTCTCAATGGTTTTCACTTTTTCAAAGCACTAAGGTAGTGACATGATTAGGAACACTTCAAAATGACTCAAGAACCAAATGAATTAAATATATACCAACTATACACCAGCTGGAGTGGATCTCCCAGCTGGAAGGATTTGTCTCCAATTTGTTACTTAAGGAGAAAGAAGCATGAACGTTAATTCTATCGGGGCACATAAAAATAGGACCCATAGAGAGCCACACAGCGGGTTTGCCTACCACGAGCGATATTGACATTGGTTATTTTCGAATGAGTCAACGTTTGACTGCAAGATTTTCACAGGAGAATCCTTGGATAGTTAACTTGATTCTAGAGTAGTTTCAGCTCAAGTTAAGGACTACCCCCAATCATGTCAATTACTTTTAATGATCGTTTTAAACAGCAATTTTTTTCAGGGCTTCATTTTTAGACCATATGAGATACACTGGTAGCATGGGGAATCATGAAGCTCAGATTTTTTAAACTGGAAACATTGTTATACAGTGCCTTTAATCATCTTTAATGTTTATCAGATTACTTTAAAGGAGTGTACAACCTTAGCCAGACATCTTTCTGCATTTAAACAGTAAAGAGTTAAGCAAATAGCTATGTGAAAAACAAAACAAAAAATATGATTGTTTTCCTCATTTTCATCACAGAAATTGACACAGTTGCCAACTTGATGATTCCCCACAACATGGGTTGAATGAAACTGTGAAAGTTCATAATTTAAAGCCCAAGTTTAGTTTGGGGGGATTTTTTTTTTTATTTGAAAGCTTCATGCCCCAAAGTCATAACCCTGCAATAATAGATTCTGAATGTCTTCAGTTTTTTAAAAATTAATTAATGAAAATGTCGGGGGGGGGGGACCCCGGACATTTTTGATCATATTTTACATTACAGCATTCAAAGGGTTAAAAATGTTATATGAGTAATACCTCATCTGAAATAGCTGCGTCTGCTCTTTTAGATGAGGTGTAACTCATATAACCTTAACTCCTTATTAACCCTTTGGATGCTATAATGTAGAATAAAGTCGAAAATCTTGGGGGTCCCCCCCCCCCGAGATTTTTCATTAATTACAAAAAAACTAAAGACATTCAGAATCTATTATTGCAGGGTTATGACTTTGGGGCATAAAGCTTTCAAATAAAAAAAAAATCCCCAAAACTTAACTTGGGCTTTAAGTTCATTAAGTCAAGACCCAAAGCGAGCAACTTATGAGTGGTGTAGCCAAATTTGCTATATTATTTGTTCATTTATTTCTGCTATTGTTCTACTTCCTAGTAATGCATATCTGAGATTCAATCCCCAGCCTTTAGCCTATTGGAAACTAGTTTAAAGGCAGGGGATTTCTTTTGCATGCCTAAAAATTAACATTGTGTAAATACACTGGCATTTAGAAGAAAATACCATCTGGGAACCATTAGCAAAATATAGGAGCTAGACACTCAGTTTTAGTGGAATTATAGTGACCATTAGACTCAGATTTGAATTTTTTCTCGCGAGAAAAAAATTCCTACCGTAGAACGTACACTAAAAGGCTATTGGTTTTCTTTCGCATTTTTCAAATTCTAGGCAAGCACTAACCCCCAGATTTCACAGACATGTCCTTCATCACTAGCCTGAGGGCATGGGTGATCTTTTTCTGGTGTGCGGGAATGTTTGCAAATGAGATCCACTGCCTTTAAGGACAAGATATTATGCATGCTGAGGTCTATGGAGAATGCATGTCAATTGAAAATTGAAATCAAATCATCATCACGAGATAATACTGATAAGGTCTGTTTAAATCCATATATTGGAAAACAATACCTTGAATATAAAAAATGTTAAACATTTCCAAATTTAAAAAACAACAATAACATGGCTGCCTGAATACTATGACAGCCTTCATTTTAACTGATTACATGTGCAGTGACTCTCTCGTTTTAGAGTGAAATATTCAGACAGCTACAAGATTACATTATAAACTTCAAGAAATTTTGAGACACGAGGCTGAGATAGGAGGTTTTGCCGCCCCACCAATGATATGTAGGTCTTATTGATTTGTCTTTGTACCCTAAATTTCAAGTGTAAGTAGGTCCCACTGCTGCCATTCGTATTGTCCCCTTGTCTGTTTGCAATTCAAACACTTCAATATGGATGGATAGAGCCTGCATCTGAGAGATGCTTTTATTTTGGTCACGGTTAAAAAAAATGGAATGAAGCTCCAGAGACGATGTCCCCACCGCTATATCTTCCATCTTTGCCAGGTGGTTTTGTCCGGTGTTTGACATTTGCGTGCTATCTTACGATCGCCAATCAATGTGTGCGCAAGATGAAGTGAAACATAAATTTCTCCCAGTGTTTACACCCGGGGCATCTTTTTTTTCTTTAACCCACATTTGTTTGAGAACTACAAATGTCATCAATTGCCTGAAGATAGTATTAAATAGAATCTATGTGAATTTAGAGGTTTGGGGCAGTCCAGTTTCAGTAAAATTTACTGTGTAAATTGTTTGTTTATTTGTTTGCTTAGCAATCTGTTTGTAGGGATTTTGAGTTCTCCAGTTTCTTCAAATTTGGCTGGTTTTAAAATTTGTTTGAGGATTTGTTTGTGTGCATAATTGCTAAATTACTTATTTGCAGGAAATCTTTGTAGTGTAACAAAGTCTTTTTTTTATTATCATTTTTAGACAAATTAGCAGCAATTAGGTCAGGTTACAAGTAATATGTTTTTACAGCTTATTCAGCATAAAATCAATATATAATACAAAATTGTTTGCTAAGGAAAAAAGCATATATGCAAAATTGAAGACAACATGGATGAAAAAATCTCTAACATTTGTCATAGTACAGTATTTTTCATAATGTCCATTGGTTGTTTATATGAAAGCCACTTGTCATTGCGCATGCGCAGTCAATTCACTCGCCGCGTGTGAATATAAGTCGTCAGTCGCCATTTTGAGCTTAATAATATCGGGGTCTTTTTGATATTCGTCACAGTTATTTTTTCATTAGTTTGTCATTTTAATTTGTCCCCAACATTTTAGAGGGTTGTCGTACTACGATGAACAAAAATTCAGGGAAAAATACAATGTCAGATACGTCACTGCTGATAGCAGAGTAACAGATATTTATTTGTTGATTTAGTTTACCAATATTTTACTTTGAAAAGTTATTTTTATGAAGTGCCACGGGAGAAGTGAAACTTCTCCCGTGAATGTTATATTTTGTACCAGAAACCTTTGTAACATTGCAATAAAGTACATTTATTGGGTTCCCAAGCATCAAATCTCATCCAGACTATATGTGGAAAGTGTGAATTTATGGACCATTCATGATACATGTTCTCTTTTGAGCTGCATTGGATCGATGTACATGTAAGTCACACTTTAACAAACATTTACATGCAAGTCCCACGTGCGTGAAATAAAGAACGCTGCATGTTCATGTTTGTACAACAAGCATATCATCCATACTCGTGAAATAATATTGATATTGCTGAGATATTCTGCTCAGAAAGCTGAAGAAATTCTCACAAGGGACACCAGTGAAATTTAAACATCAGAAAAAGATGGTATTGTCTGCTGTAGATGTAAGGGTATGTAGTGTACGAGTAAGTAACATGACTGTGTTGATATTTGAGGAGTTTGCAATTCATTTTCCCCCCAAGGTACAATGTTCAGCCAGGAGAGAGAGTAAAGTAATCTAGTCAATTACAAGGCGCATTACAAATAATACTGATAAAGCTACAAGGCACTCTCGGGGACGCTTTGCCGATATTGCAGGGCACGTGGGTGTCGTGTCGGACCGCGGGTACGATCAAACAGATGAAGTTACAATCTAATTGGGAGCAAATTTGGAGCTAATCTGCCCAATTTGGGGGCAGATGGAAGATTAGAAAATTAAAGATGTGCGTGCGGTATGTGTATCCCTGTGATTTGTGAGGCATCTGTCGACAGCTGGGAGGTGTGGTTGGAATGTGCTGAAGATTGCGATTTAAAGGTAGTTTTTTTTTAGTCGGTATGATTTATTTAGATTGAAACATTGAAAGGGAGTTTATTCCTCTTATAGGAAACTGGTTGCCATATGTATTGAATGCAGAAGGCAACTTAATTATGTTCAAATCTACTTGTGACAATAAAAATATTCATCTGTTTAAGACAGTAAACATATCATCAATTTAAGACAGTAAACATATATTCATGTAACTCTACTTAAGACAGTAAACACATATCTATCTACTTAAGATAGTAAACACATATTCATCAGCTTAGGACAGTAAACACATATTCCACTACTTAAGACAGTAAACACACATTCATCTACTTAAGACAGTAAACACATATTCAAACACATATTCATCTACTTAAGACAGTAAACACATATTCATCTACTTAAGACAGTAAACACATATTCATCTACTTAAGACAGTAAACATATTCATCTACTTAAGACAGTAAACACATATTCATCTACTTAAGACAGTAAACACATATTCATCTACTTAAGACAATAAACACATACTTAAGACAGTAAACACATATTCATCTACTTAAGACAACAAACACATATTCATCTACTTAATACAATAAACACATATTCATCTACTTAAGACAGTAAACACATATTCATCTACTTAAGACAGTAAACACATATTCATCTACTTAAGACAGTAAACACATATTCATCTACTTAAGACAGTAAATACATATTCATCTACTTAAGACAGTAAACACGTATTCATTTACTCAAACAGTAAACACATATTCATCTACTTATGACAGTAAACACACATTTATCTACGTAAGATAATGAACACATGTTCATCTACTGAAGACAGTAAAACACATACTGTATCCATCTAAGACAGTAAAATCATATTCACAGATGTGCACATGTACACACACACATACACACACACACACACACACACACCACACACACACACCAACACACACACACACATACATATACACACACACAAACACACACACACACACACATACACACACACACACAAACACAACACAACACACACAACACACACAAAACACACACACACACACACACAAACACACACACACACGACACACACACAACACACACCACGTAGATAAACTGTTGCATATTCAGAACAGTCAACTTCAGTTTACTGTACTTGCACAGTATTTGTTGTAATGTATCAAGGAATCAAGTTTTTTTTCTTTCACAGATCTGGCTCCACATCTACCCTGAGGAAAATATGCAAGTGAATACAATAGTGAAGTATTGCCTTACAAAATTAAACGATACTGCAAATTTTAATCAGAAGTTAGACACCAGAAAATTCGATGTCATATGTAATTTTGGTGTCACTTTGCAATGTTTATGACTGCAGATGTGGTGTCACTTCTTATCTTTTATCTGTGTGAGGTTTTACTTTTTTGCATTTGCTTTTAGATACATTAGTTGATAAATCTGTGGAAATATTGTGATGCATTCGCTATTTTAATACTAGAGCATTGTACAAAATATCCACAAAGTATGAACCCCTGCCTAAAAAAAGAAGAAAAATGAGGCAAAATAATTTCATACAGGACTTACAGTGACAGACATTAATTATGACAGCTGGTAAAATTAATCACGTAATGAGAGATGTGTACTGCATCGTTCAACACCGAGTATTTCGGAGTATCTCGTGTGAGGCGTCCACCCCTCATTACACATGAAATGGGACACCATCGGCATGTGACAACTTAGAATCGTTCAAGAATTCTGATGTAAGATAAGAAGAGAGGCAGTCTTGTAGATAGAAGTGTGGACCTAGTTCTGTCTGCATTTCCATGTGCCATGCTCTGCATATTTGTTTTGAGTTGCTGAGGAGAAATATGATATTCGTTGCTAAAATTTTTTTATTATTGTTTAAAATGACTAGATTGAAGATTACTTTGTAGTTACTGGTTTCAGAGTGTGTACCTGTGCATCTTTATATTTTGTATCGTATATATATTGTTGTGTCAATTTGAATTAATATAGCAGATGGCTGAATGAAGTTAACTGTGTTGTTCACGTCAATGCACAATGTATGAAATTTAGTTTTAATTGAATTTTATTCCCAAGTTGATGTGGGTCAAACATACGGCACACTAACTGCACTGTACTTCAAACAAGTTTGAAAACAGAAGTATGGGGTGATTCACATATTTGTAGATAGTCTTGCAGTAATAAAAGAAAATGTGCGAGTAGAGTCAATGTAATATCCAAAATAGAATGTCTATAACTATTTTTATGTACGAATATCAGTACAGTATCTGGCTGAACTTACATTGCCTTTTCATAACCATCAGTAAATAAAATGCATATGTAATTAAACTGTGGGCATCAAATAAGTGAAATTCTTAGTCTTTTTTCACCTCTGTAGAAGCCAAAAAAGATATGCAGACAAGAGCAAACCACGAACTCTAATATTAACAACACTAACAGTTCAAATATTAGCAACATAATTTCTTTTCACAAGAACCCAATTCTCACATTCAAGGTTTGTGCAAATAAAGCTTAAATGTCACATACAACACTGTTGAAACTTAAACTTGTTTGGGGTAACTTGTTTCATTTTGAAATTTAGTTAATAATGCAAAGCAATTTGATTCCTTTGTGCACTCACAAACTACATTTACAGCAATTTTCAAACAGTGCTATCATGTTGCATACATACATATAAGCAAGGAGTCTTATGACATAGCTATGTGGAAACATTGGAACTCATGTTTTGAATGTGATTACAGAGGAATGATCTCGTGGGAGAGAAATTTAACCAGCAGGAAAAATTAGTCCAAAGGGTTGTAGCTGCCAAACCAAAATACTAACACGCATTCCTTTACATGACTTGTTACTTTTGTCACTTAACTTTTCTAGCCTTGTAGAGTGTTTCTCAAATGAATGACATCCACCCAGCTCCAGCTAGATCCAAGACACGTTCAATTCCAGTGATGAATGCATCACTATTTATGTCTGCTGCGGGTACAAGGGGATGTTTATTCTGTCAGGAATAGCAGGCACTTCTTCAAAAGAATTTGTTGATGTCTCCTTAAAATGCAAGTTGGTTTGGCCTTCTGGTGGTGTCTGTCAAGTGAAATGTACACCTCTTTTTACGGCTCTTGACTTGACAAAACCTATTCATGGCAATGAATGGACCATCATGGGTTGTGTTATTATTGGTTGTGTGATGGAGAGATGTGTATACATGTCATATGATAAGGTACAAAAAATGTCTCTTTTATAAATTGTATATACATGTAGACCAATATCTGTGTAAAGTTCCTCTATGCTGAAAAATACTATTTTCCCATCTGTGATAGATGACAGTGTTTGTAATGACATGTGATCTGTTTACTAACTTACTAAGCATGTTTACTGCTACTTTGTATTGATGATGTACTTGCTACATCCGTTGCATTGAATGTATGTGATAGAACTATACTTTATTCAAATATTATGCAACCTTCTTTCATTTCCCAGGACATATTGTCCACATATTTTGAAGTTCACAAATATTTTACAAGCATAAATGTATGTTACAATCCCATTGATTATTTATTTTTAGCATATTTGTGGCAAATTATGTGTTTATCAAACTTTTTAATAACTTTAATTAACACAAGTCATGTCCATACTATATTTAGTACTGTAAACGTTGAATATTGCATGGTGGTTTTATTTTTTGCAAATTTCACGACTTACTGAACCCGAAAATTTTCACTTCTTGATATTCCTGTACAAAGTGAATGCAAATGCAATAAAATTGCGAAAATATACACTCGCAAATTCCTTGTCTTAAAGCAAAATCACAAAAATACATGTATATGTACGCGAAATATATGGCGTATACAGTATAAAACCAAATCATGTGCTGTACTGAATTATATGTTAAGCACCGAAAGGTGTACAAGCTTAAACTCTTGTATTAACAATCATTCTCTACCAAATTCATCAGTTGACCTTGTTCACCTTTTCATTCCGTCCCAACAAATGTTGATGCCCCACTAAACAATGATTCTTGATTGCATTCTTTATCAGCCGCGACACTTCTAGAATTATTGCAAATATTCTTGTCTCAGGCCGGCATGTTGTGCGTAATAAAAGCGGGCATTGCGTCCACTTGAGTTTCCTGCTCACAAATTTCATTTTCGCAGATTAGAACGCAGAGACAGACAAGATGTTTGATGATGGATGGATTCAAGTTTACATCCGACGTGGGGTCCAGGCATGAATTTTAGCGGGAAAGTGGCTTAATAGAAAAAAAAAAGAGAGAAAGAAAGAGTGAGGGAGGGAGAATTAGATAATTCAGGGCAGAATTTGTAATCGCATAAAGGCTGTACATGTATTGTGTCAATTCTTGTACTATACTGTATTTAATTGTGTATGAGAAAAGTACAAAATATCTTTTTAATTATTTTCTTTTTGCTTGAAAAAAGGCTTAGTGATTGATCACTTCCATGAGTTTGCCACAGACATGGGTTCCAAACAGGAATTTTAGTGGAAAATTGTTTATGTGCAAGTGAGAGGGGCTAAAACGGTAGAAATTAAATTCCAATAACAAAAAGCCTGTAATATGTCAAATTCTTGTACATTACTTCTAAATAATGTGCATGTATTTCATTCCTTGTTTCTAAGAACGGTACAAAGTATTTCTCATTTGCCGGCTTCTTGACAAGATGTTTGTTAATTGATGAATTTGAGTTTGCCTCGCAACGCATTGTCCAAACATGAATTTTTAGCAAATTGCTTGGTAGGACCCCAAAAAAGGAAGAATTGGGAATTCAGGACAAAAAATATAATCAGAGAAAGGATGTAATCTGTCACTTCTCATTTTTGCTGTGAAAGTAATATAATTCATTCTTGTTTCCAAGAAAAGTTAAGAAACGGTGATTGTGGTTTGTCTCGTAATTTGATTAATTGCATTGAAAATGTCTGTAGGGAATGATTCTTTCCCTGAAACAGAAGAAAACAACAGTATTATCTGTCTAAAGTATTGGCTTTAATGATTCTTTCCCTGAAACAGAAGTAAACAACAGTATTATCTACCTGATGTATTGGCATTTATATTTTTGGCTTTGTTATTATTCAATAGGAGGACTAGGCAAATATTTCTTCATTTAATTCAGTGGATAATTCAGTCTAATTAAAAAAAAAGTGCATTAACTACCAGTAAATCCTCAGCCCACTATTTTATTTTTCTCAATGAATGGAGAGAATTTATATAAATTGTATACTTTCACACCCAAATATAGTCATTGACAATTGGTGATTTGTCTTAAATGCATGATAATTAAAATTATGAAATTTATTTATGCATTTTTCATAGATAGAAGTAAATAAATTTGAATAGTTAGAATCAACTAAATATGAGTGAAAATTAATTTTGGCACATGATTATGGCTAACTATACATTTCAACTTGTACTGTGATGATGTGTTTATACTTGTTTAGCAATACAAACAAACATATCTTAATCCCATCTTGTGAAACCACCCCCCCCCCAATAAAAAAGACAGTTAAATATGTTCTGTATTCAGAGGGTTAATTTTCTTTGAAACATTACTTTGGGTAACCTATGATTGGATTGGTTGGTATGGACAGACACTAGTCTTTAGAGCAAGTGTCAGTGAGTTCCAAAAGACCATAATCCTAACTTGATACTGATTTAGCTCAAATTTCAGTCGTTAAGTAGAGGGGAAACGCCAAGCGGACTTACATCTTGAGTAAACACTTGGATCAATCAGTCATCACTACCTCATCAACAGAGAACAGATCCTTACCGGGATGCAAGTAAACACTAGTGATGCCTCCTTTATTGATCAAGAACAACTTCTTGCATCTTAAAGAGAAATTCCAGTCAAATAACAAAATATTTCTTAGAAAAATACAAAAATCAGAGAAATAGATCAGTGGGGGTAGCTAGATTTACTTCACACTCATAGAAATTGCCCTCACCCCCTCCCTCCTCTTTACTCTATTCAGTGCATCCTCCTTCCTCAATCTAACCCTCCTACTCTCCTCCACCACTTGCTGCTTCCATGTCTTCTTTGGTCGCCTCCTTCCCCTCTGACCATCCACCTCAAACACAAGTGCCCTTCTCAAAACATGATCAACATCCCTACTCATCACATGTCCACACCAATGTACTCCATTCATCTTCACTATCTGATCCAGTGTTTCTTCCAAACCCAACATCTGCATCAAATCAAATTGCCAATGCTTTGACATTCACGATGAGTAACCCTCCATTTGTTTTGTAGCCAAATTACAGTTTATTTTCTCGAGTGAATATGCATTCACTTGCTCAAAACTTAGGAATTCATGTAACAAGTGTTATTCTGAACTGCTTACTGTGCATAGAGGTGCAGAGAAGAAGAGAATGCTTTTTCAGAGAAAATGACATTTCTTAACATTTTGAGTACAAAACAAATGGAGGGCTGCTAATATATAGATCTGTACAGTGTTGTCAATTTGTAATGATCATAACAATTTTCACAAAATTAATAACTTTATTCATATTTACCTGATTTTTCTCAAAATTTTACAGATCTGTTTCCCTCATATTTTCTCTGCATCTATTCAAAAGCAACTTGCTCTAAACCTGGAATTTCCCTTTAAGTTCCTCTAGTGATAAAAAATCCTGAAGAAGGAGCAGAAAAAAGAGAGAAAAGAATGAGTTATCATCTAATGGAGATAACACTCTCGCAGAGGCCCAGTGTGTGTTTGTTACAGACACCCATGTGTGTTTTGAATTATCGCTAAATTACAAAAATAATTGAAGTGGTCACTAGAGATGTGAGTGGATGAGTCGTTAGTATCAGTCGTTTGATTGCGGTGATTAAAAGGTAATCATAAACTAATGATTAGTGAATGTGGTTCCAGGGGATGGCATGGGGTGTCACCTGGGGGAAGGGGAATAAAGGAGAAAAGGCACCTCACCTTACTTAAGGATATGAAAGAAAATGCAATCTTTCTCCTGTCCCAAATAAAACGTAGCCCCTGCTAGCATCCACCCACCCAGTACTGTTAACCCTCCTCCCTCCAGCAAAATATCCTACAGTTGCCCCTGATTGTGATCTTTGCTAGATTGTAGTGTGGTGCTCATTTGTTCAGGAATGCTGATATTGAGAAACTTAGTAGGCCTATCCACTAGATCAGAAGAAAATTCTTACTATTAGTGATATTTCAGATATCTCAGAATTTCTGTTGGCTGTTTCTGTTTGTTGTCCTTCTTGCAATTGTTCTGAAAATGGTTACATTACTTGACAATTACAAATGTTAAAAGAATTGAAAACTTGAATATAGACGTTACTAGAAGTAACATGCAGAACTTATGAACAGGATTTAAAATGTACACAAGTTATATTCCAAAATGCTTAGAATACCATGAAAGCTCAGTTAGGAGGCATTTTTTAGTTTACAAAGAAAAAAAACTCAAAATAATTTTTACACATTCATACCACTTTTCAAAGTATTTCCTCATATCCTGTTGCCATACAATGTTGTGAATGCTGTAGTTTGGATATGTCTGAATATGACATAGGATTGAATTGTATTATGTTCACTAACATCAGCAGTGCTACCAAAGATAGCAATGATTATTGTACTTGGCAGTTCATACATTCCATACAGCCATCGTATCTGACATAAGCCAACAAACATGATTCCGGTGACATTCAAGTGCGATGTCTGTGTTGTGACAGAACTGTAAATATTTCATTGCGACGTCTCTCCTGGACGTTGAAATTTGGTGTCGATGTCTCCATAGTCTAGACTGCCATTGGATTAAAGACCTGATACTTGATCCCTCATGTAATGCAGTGAGGTTGTGATATCCAAGTCAAAAAAGTATACAATTGTTACCTACAGTGGTACTTGTTCATTTACAGACATTAAACTTGGAGTTCGTAGTGATTGTACATCCCACCATACTACCAGTATTCAGGTTTTCTGTTTCAAAACTAATATTTGGAGTTATAGTACCACAACGCGATTTGTACCTATTGAATGAGGACGGAACCTCTGACAACTGCGGAAGTATATTTTACAGTACACAACCCCCAAATGCGGACGTTCTCTATACCCTCAGACCATGCTTACTGGTTGTAATGACACGCGCATAAGCACTTCAATTACAACAAGATCTGGAAACGTGGACTGACCCCCTTAGCAGGTACGTCCGCGGTTGTACAGTAAAATTAATCAAAAACGTCCACGGTTGAAGGCAATTACAAACGCACACACACACACACACACACACAATTGTATAAATTGATCTGTGGGTATACCTTTTTTCTGTTGTATTGTTATGTATACATGTACCCCATCACTCAGATTTTCTAAAAACTTTACCCCATAGGTTTAATAGAATATTATTGAACTGCATTGTTCTCTGTACCCCACAGATAAGGCTACATGTATTTAATAGCACAAAACACATATTAACACATAACTTTATCCACACAGTTATCCATACATATACATAATGCACACACACAATCATAGGCATGACACAAAGGCATATATCAAGAAAAGTTTAAAATGAAAATTGCATACTACTAAAATGACCAGTATGAAAGTGATGTCCTAGGCATATTATGGATGAAAAGGAAGTCATTAATGGTGATGAATTCATTGACATTTATTGTGGCACAGATAGACCCCCACCCCAAGATACATGGATTACTGATAACACAATGATTGATATAAGAAAATTAAACTGTTAATTCATTATTATTTGCTGAAAGATCCATCATAAATGTCGTCTGAGAGTAATAGAGCATGAAGTGATTTCAGGTGTCCAGGGCAAACTCTCTGTGACATGACTATCGCTCCGACTCTCCGAGGATGCGTTTCGATGTCGGTCTTCGGAGAGGTGCTGCAACGCTCCAGAAACGTCTCGACCGAATGTATTGACTCTAGTAGAACCAGGAAGGAAAGCATCTGTCTTGATGTTTTAACGCTGACAGCTTCACACAAACATCAATCATTCATGTCAGGTTGACGAACATCCAAAGGATGGACCTTTTTTTTGTGGGGAAAGACGACAAAAACAGAAGAGCTTTTAAGATTGTGTTTTTGTTTGCACACCAAACCATTTTGTTGGGATTTGATCCAACTATAGGTGCAGTGTACATAAAAATGCAGTGTTTAATATTTGGGATTCATATTTTAAAGCTAAACCATTTGAATTGAGCTGGTTGCTCAAGTTGTATTTTGGAACAATATTCTAGGTTACAGACACTGAATGTAGATTTCATGTATTGATTCAAAATTTGGAAGAGTCCAAACATACTAACAGAGTTTCTAAAACATGAAAAGTTCAATTAAGGTTTACAGTACTGGCTGCATCCTTAGTCATGACTAGGATGAAATGATATCAAGTCACAAAGAAATGTACTTATTATGAGAGGGTAACCTTAATTGTACAGTATGTATGTTAAGTAAAAGTTCAGAAGTACGTATGTGTAGGAGGAAATTATGAAGGAAAAAAAAACAAATCTTGAATGTCAGTTGATTTACTATAAATTTAGATTTGTTATGTAAAGAATAAATACAAGTATGAATATAGAAATAGAGTACAAAATATCTAAGGATAAGCTTTGGGTATTATTAGGAGTTTCTTTAGGTCTTTTCTTTAATAAAACATCAGAAGTGGGCGAAATGGATATGCAAGCTGAAGGATTACTCTGTCTCAGATACTGCATGTAAGTTTCCAAATATACAAAAGACATGTATCCTGGAAAATTAAGCTTAACTTGCTTGATGTATTATTCAGTGCAATTATACTGTATAGTCCAAATATAGTGCAGCCAACAAGTAATGAAACTGAAACTCTAAGCTATTAGTATGAAAATGGAGTGCACAATATTTTAGGATAATCTTTCAGTTTCAGAGCTTCTTAAGGTCTTTGTACAAACGAACTAAAATTGTATCTTTAATCAAGGTATATATTTACATTTAGATTTATAACGCAAAGCTTGCAATTTCTGGATACTTGTAAAATGATAATGAGAAGTAAATTGCAAGTTATAGGTTGAACAATGGTACTGATTGAAACCTGAAATTGTCATGCACCAATTTGGAGGAAATAAAGGGATCCTGAATTATGTAGACCCCCTCCCCTCCCCATTAAAAATCCCTTAAAATAAAGAGCTCTCAGTTTTCCTTCATGTGTTGTTGTGTTGCTGTTTTTTTTTCTTCCTCTTCCCCCTTTTCTTCCACTTCTTCTTCACCATCTTTTTCTTCTTTTTCTTCACCTTATTCTTCTTGTTCTTCATCTTCTTCTTGTTCTTCCTCATCTTCATCTTCTTCATTTAACAAAAAGTAAAAGTAGCACCTGATTTTTTTTTTAATTTCCAACCCTAATTACCCACATCTATTCATGTGTATTTCACCTAAGTTGTGAAATAACACACCACACACTTGTACACTTGTGTGAATGGTATGTTTTTGTCACCTGAAATTACTAGCTACATGTATGTCTCATCTGTCAACCTAAATAAGCCATGAATTTTAGTGATATGCCCGAAGACTACTTTTATCCCATAATCGTCCGATCCATTTCTCCCATCTTGCTGCCCATTTCTATTTTCAGGCAATTTTATGCAGTTTGTTCTCTTCCAGCCCCCAAGACATGCTTTCTGATGAACTGAGGAAATATGCAACATATAGATATATTGAGAAACAATTTCCCCACGGATCGTTTTATGAATATGAATAAACTGTCCATTTTCATTCAAGATGAAAATGAGACATGCTCTTATTGGCTTAGGGTGGACTATGTTGCCATAGGAAATATCGGGTAAATCCTGAAATACAAATTAGACTATTGGTAGCTCTGCAGTACGCCGGCGGAAATCGCCTTCGATTATCATGCGTCCAGAAATGTTTGTGCGTCTAACCTGTTATCAAACCACATTGACATTTGGATCTCCAAAAACCTTTCAAAGTAGGTTTGCTTTATTTAAATAAGATTTGATTTCCTGAAATGAGAAATGAATTGTGTGAAAGAGACAATTTATTTAGAACTACATACCAGTTGTAGTGGAATATGTTAAAGGTTAAAACTGCCATATTCATTACTCTGTATGCCTACATACATGTACATATATGTTTCTGTATATCTTTTGTCTCTCTGAACATTGTAATCCTTGACACATGTTTACTACGCAGTGTGTGTATCAGCATCATATGTTCTGAAGAAGAGTTGTTCAAGTTATCAAATTGGAAATCTTGTAGAGAACACTTTTCTGAGTTATCTCCTGTTATTATTCAACAAATTTGCAACCATGTTAAATGCTTTTATTACTGCATACAACTAAACAGTATTCATCACAACAACTTTAATTGTCACAGCAGTTTCTTATAGTACATGTAATTATACAACCTGGAGAACATGTTTCACTGCAAAAATGTTTACAGCAGAAACTTTGAGCAGTATACCATGTTGATTCTGGTAACTATGTGTCCTAATATTAAGAATTACTTCCAATCTTCTCCCTTGTACCTCTCCTTACCCCCCCTCCCCCTCCCCCCCCCCCCCCCCCCCGCCCCTCCACACACACCACACACACATCTTGCAAGATTCTTGCCTATGCCTCTGGATCTCAACAACTACATAAGAAAATATGTTATTCCCCAGCCCGAGGCCCCCTTCCTTCAACAGATCTGAAATAATTATGAATAATAGATATTAACGAACAGTCCCAAGCACCACTTGAACCACTTGACTGGAAGGGTCTGGGGCACTACAAGCATTATCGGTATATCTCTTGGAATATTATCACCATGCATCCCGTCCCTCTTGACCTAGACCCCGGTTACACCGAAAGGCAAAAGCGTTCTGAGAACGGTCTCAGAACGGTTCACTCGCGGTGTAACCACAACAACCGACCCAAAAGTGGTCCAAAAGCGTTCCGAAAGCGTTTTTGTCGTATCACCTCCAGAGGTAGTCTGAGACCGTTCTCAGACCGTTTCGAACGCGGTGTAACCACACAAGCGTTCCGAAACCGGTCCAGTACAGGAAGTTACAAAACATTAGTATACACGCGAACCTCGTCGGCCGGAAGAACGGATAGACATTTGACCACCGAAGGGGCGTGGTTAAATCGTTGCCAGTGGTAACCCGCTGCTCTACTGAACATAAAACGAGTCGGCTGACGGCGGTGTAACCACACCAGTCAAGGTCCAAACCCGTTCCGAGATGATTAATGGAAGTGTTCTGAGACCGTTCTCAGAACGGTTATGTCGGTGTAACCAGGGCCTTAGTAACTATTTTCTACACCTAATCACAGACTTCCAAGAATAGATGAAAGGTAGAACAGAGGTGTGCGATATTTTGATATCAATTTTATGTGATACAACATACAGAAACAATCAAAACAAATAATAATTAAAGGAAGTTTAGTTGATGCTCAGTTGCAGAATTATATCCTCCAATAAAAACAATGGTAAACTGGCAATATATGTAGGTCGGTATTTGGGCACTTCACTGCTGAAAATCTGATAAAAACATCTGTTAAACTTTGAAATTGTGTCCAGTGTAATGTGAAGAGTATCAAAATCAGAACAATACTTTGAATTTCATTTTAAAAAACAAGGTTTGGGGGTGAATTTCCAAGAGTTCATAGTGACTCCGCAGCTGCCAGTATGCCACTGACATATTACTCAGACAAGTACATGTAAAGGTATATCAACATACTGTATCAGCGATAATTGACTAGCACATAAAGCAAATATCTTCCAGCACTATTAATGCAGTGTTGGAAATATATTGGGGACTAGTTTCAGATCTGATTTGTCTGTAATGCTACATTGAACTCTACAGGCAAAACTGAGGACGAGGAGAGGGGGTTCGTGATTTTGGGGCTTCCGTTTGAATTTTGGGAGCTAAGTCACTCAGAGCTCCAGTTAATTCCTTCTGCTTGTACTTACGACCATACCTGTGTTCTTTTAGAAAAGCCACCCCAGTAAGGTAAATTACGTTTTGGTTTAGGTGCATTTAACGTCTCTTTCGCTTTATATCTAATAGGAAACCAGGATCTGGAGGTTTAAGATTAGGATTAAGGTGAAAGATTAGGATTAGTAGGTGAGACTTTGGTTAAGGGTTTAGGATTGGATGTGGGTTGGACAAGGTTTAGGAAAGGGGGTGTTTCAGACATGTTGTCAAAATGTGGAGTAGAGAAAATGGATGTACATGTACATCAATCACCAATAAACCCTCACAATTAAATAGGAATATGAACATTCAGATGGCACCAACAACATGAACACTACAACAAAGACATTGTATAATTGTTTCTAATTGTAATATTCAAGAATTGCTAGCATCTTCTTGGGCTGTCCATCATTTTTTGACCAGGCACAAAGTGCAAGTGGATTTGCCGGGCTTGGATTCGATTGACAAAATTGTGTACGTTGATTCCACTTGAAACTTGGCTGTTGTAGAAACTGAACAGACAACACATACTAATAGGGAACCATCATTGAAGTTGTTGTTGTTGTTTTTGTTTTTGGGAGGAACTAACATGAAAGACATCCAGAGTGAAACTGGAATCAGTTGCAACCAGTTTCATAAAAACTACCATGTACATGTATGTATGACTTCAATAATATTTACATGTATTCAGTCAACATTGATTTCAGTCAGCATATTCTATTCTATTGTTCATTTACATGTAGTTCAAGATTTGCATCATCAGGGTTGTTTGTATCCACTTGTACTATAATTTGTAAGTTTGATAGGGATTAGTGGCTGTTGAGAACTCTATTAGTGTGCCAAGGGAAGCCTATAAAGTGGCTGCCAGGTGGTTATGGATATGATGGCATGCCAGGTTTCACGGTTATTAACTCTTTGGATGCTGAGCTGAAAAGCTCTGTATCATTGTCCAGAATGAGCATTTATGAAGTCTTTCTGTCCTCAGATAAAAGTGTATACCCTTTCCAGCAATGTAATGTTTATTGTAATAAGAAGTTCTTAAGTAACAATAAATGTTGTGACAGTACGTATCTTCAAACAATAGATATGAACAATTGTACCTGGAGAATGGGCATGTTCTCAATTTAAAAAAAGGGGGGGGGGGATAAAATCTCAAAAAAAATTGGAGAAAAATATCCAATGAACACATTGTGATGATATGTATTTCCAAAGAATACTTGTCAACAATTGTACATGGAAACTGTGCATGGTTTCCTCAATTAAAAAAAAATAAAGAAAGAACAAACAAATCTCTAAATTCTAAGATTTGTAGTAAAATATTCAATGAAAACCTTCCATATCTAAGAGAGATAGTGAAGACTCTCTCTCTACTAAATGAAAATAAAATAATTTTTTTTTGATGGCCATACTTTTTCGTAGTGTTGCCACTTGCATAAGGGGTACAATTTGTGATGAAAAATTGCGCCAGCAACATTTAACCCGTTGAAGACAAAGTACGAGTTAACTCATGTTGGGGTCTTGTAAAATGCATGTTATGTAGTGAAATCAAATTGTCTCCAAGAGGTTAAGAGTTAAAGTCGGGTGCAACATCTCATTGAGAATGCCATATGGGCCGACGGGTATACTATCAGCACACATGGGGTTAATGCAAATACGCTGGCATGAGTGTACTATTAAAAATGCTGGTAAAATGTTAAATTCCTCTAAGTTTGCCTGTCGGTGTGCCCTTTGGAGTTGAGTTTTCCTGTCAGGGGATGAAGAGTTCTCGATCCTTAAGTGGCTGAGAATGACTGATATCCCCACGGCGCTAAAAAAAAAACAAAAAACAATGACAACAAATTGTAATACTTGTGTATCAAGCACCTGAAACAATGACAAATATGCACGAGTGTGTCAAGAGGGTACTACATGTATATATTCAATATTTCTCTTCCATCCTTTAAAGCGTTCAAGTAGACATTTACCGCCTCTGCATTATATTTCCTTGTTGTCTGTCTGGCATTGCCAGATGCAACATTTTGCGGAAATTGATTTCAAAATGTGTCAATCATATCCTACTTACTCTGCACTCTAAAATAATATATTAAGTGGAGTCATGATTAAATATGGTAGGCATGTGGCCTATGTTACCCCTAAAGTGCAATGTCTAGTTTACTCTTTGGGCAATTCCGTGATTAGTTACATTACACTTTATGACAAACTTTACTCAACATTTGACTCTTACATGAATATGCTTTGATATTATTTTTCTGTTTTGGTACTGTCAGTTCCCTAGACTGGCACCTA